>ML785329.1:77951-99518 GCA_009831015.1 Picea engelmannii
ATGGGAGGAAGGAGGAAGAGAGTGAGAGAGGGGTTGAGCATCAAATTCACATTTTCTATGTTTGAGGAGGATATTTTTAGGGATCGAGTAACGTTTTTAGATTTTGTAAATCCAGATTGAGATTTCTTGTATAGCTGGACGAAAAAAAACAATGATATTGTAGAAAAAACAATGATTTTTTAAATGTGTTGTCGAGTTATACAATTTATTCAAAGTTATTTTTTAAGTTAGATTGTTCTATGCTACCCAAGATGACAATTTTTGGTTCAAATGCATGATTTATGTTTTATAATATCAAATGGCCAATTCTTTAGATTCCAACGTCGCCTCATTACGGATCTTTGGAACTCCTTTAAGTTATGTCACATCGATTGCAGTACGTCTATATTTGTATGATAATTCATTTATCTCATTGAATTCATGTTATGTATGTAGGTGTAGTTTAATAATTTTCCATTGAATTTTGCAGGATCAAGATTCAATATCAAGTTCAGATGGTCAAGATATTCCCGTGGTCTCAAAATTTCGTAAGCTCTTATCATGATAAAGATACTGCAAGAAGATGTTTGATGAAAATGGATAGCTTCTTTACCCTATCAATCCTAACATGTCATCTTCCAACAACCAACTTGGGTCAACGGTATTACACCATGAATTTGATCTCTTTTCTTTAGAAAAGCACGTAGGGCATAAGAAAACAATGTTTGAGTAATTGTATTTTTGGATTTTCAATGGAACTAATGTAAATGTATTTCTTAATTTGACATTTGTTTTATAAAGGGGTTGGTTTCATGTTTATTACTAGGAAGAAAATGTCCATGCTTCTAATAAGTGTTTCGTATAATGTTTGAACATATTAAAATCATTGTGTTACTAATATTATCAATGTAATGTTCAATATTTTTACAATCAGGATTCTGATGACAAGCAACCTATCTACCATCTATCGCTGCACCCCACTATGATGTCAAGTCGCGAGCTTGCTGCTAAATGAAAAGAGCTTGGAGAGGAAGCATACCGAGAATGGTTGAAACCACCACCTATTCAATTCCCACTACGTTCTGAGTCATCAATTCAAAACCTCGTCAATAACACTAGTTCTTCACATGTTGGGGATGAAGGCAATGATATAGAGGTTGGTATGGATGATTTATTGCAGGATACCAAGGCCATGGAGGGAATGTTGTTAGATGCATTCTAGCAAAATGAACCAAGGGATGACACTAATGTCATAGATACCTTCTACAAAAACCTGAAATCTACTTCCACCACCCCTCTTTTTGGTCTAGTACAAGAGTCTGCAAGGTCTACCCAGCTAGGGACAACAATGTTACTGTAAAACTTGAAAGCAATGTATGGTATGTCAAATGTGTGTTTCATGACACTTTTGAGGTAACAAACTATTAATTCCCCTAAATTTTAAGGAATCATGTCACACAATGAAGGAATAAAAGGGTTGATTTTATTCATGCTTAATGATAATGTAAATTTCTATTGCCCACTAATTGCAGGTTATTAAAAAATAAGGTACTTCCGAGTGATAATCGCTTGCGCGATAGTTGCGCAGAGGCAAAGCAAATGCTGAAAATGTTGGGCGTTAAATACATACCGTACCATGCTTTTCCGAATGATTGTATTTTATACAAAAAAAGAATATGCGGACAAAGACATATGTCTAGAATGTGGGCACGACAAGTACCATAAATAAAAAAACAAGGGTAAGGCACATGGTCCTCCTTATAAGATATTGATGAACACGCCTATAATTCCAAGGATTCAAAGGCTCTTTCATGGCAAACAATTATCCATGTTGCAGGGGTGGCATGCCTCACATAGAAGTGATATAAGAGTTATGTGAATCCCAACAGTTGAATAGCCATGAAGCATATAGAGGATACATGGCCTGATAAATTCAAGGATGAAGTACATAGCCTCCAATTGAGCATATATATGGATGGAGTTAACTTGTTTTCCCTCCAAAACACCAATTATTCAGTTTGGTCAGTGGTAGTGATCAATAACAATATAACCCCATGGTTTTCCATGAAGAATGAACATCTTATGTTAGCTCTTAAGTCCTGGGTAGAAGACAAGTGAAGATAATGGATGTCTACTTCCAACCATTGCTCAATGAATTTAAGAAATTATGGGAAGGGATACATGTATATGTGTATCAAGACCCATCCCATTGGAGAGGTCTTTTACGTTGTATGGCATATGTGCATACACCACACATGATTATCCATGACTAGGAGTTTGCTCCAGTAAGAATGTTCATCGATTTGTTTATATATGTAATTTTATTTGGCATACTTCATTTGGTGCAACTATTTTTTTGACACTAACATGCTATGCATACATTAACATCACAGGTCTTGTAACAAAAAGGTATCATGGATGTAAATATTGTGGACCTTCTATAAAGGCTAGGTGGTCTAATGACCTACGAAAGTTGGTGTACGATTGTTCGAGGGTATTCCTCCCAAAATACCACCCTTATAGAAGAGTTGCATCTGCTTTCAATGGTAAACTAGAGAGAACACAAAGACCTGGAATAATGACACCGATAGATTGGAATAGGGAATATGACACAAAGAAGGAGAAGGAAATGGTTGAATTATTTGATTCAAATGGGAAACCTATGTTCGGTGATCCTAATTTTTTTGACACCTATATTGAGAAAATTCCCATTAGAATGAAAATGAAATTTGTATTTTATGAGCTTCCATATTGGGAGCATCTTAAGATTGACCACTTACTAGATCCCATGCCTATATTAAAAAATGTTTCATCTTCTTTATGGAGGCACACATCATGGAATAAAAGCGACACAATGGCTATTGGGAGAGATATTATTGCTTCGACTACTAAAAAGAGACATTGGCCAAAAAACGAAATTAGAGGAGAGGTTGGTCCCTCTTGGTCTTTTAAAGAAGGTGATGTTCCATGGATTTTAAATAAAGATGATCATTCTATGGCGAAGGATGTTATATTGGGTGTGAAGGCACCTTCTTTATATGGGTCGACTCTAAAACGTTGCTTCACTGTAGATGGGAAATTGTTGGGGTTGAAATCACATGATCATCTGAACCTTCCAAGGGTATGTATGTTGAATACATGATTCTCCTAGTTCTATACTGACGTCGGTAAAAATATGATACACACTCACAATTTTACGGAAATTAATGATGTGTGTGCCTATTTTGTAGTGTCATTATCCTTTTTCCATGCATGGTTATGTGAACCATGATTTCCCCCAGAACCTGTGATGTTCTATATCGAAATTATTTGCATTTGTACGTTGGATCACATCAAGGGAGATTCGTTTGGTTAGAATTCCACAGTGGCATCAAGAGATAGATGATATTGTTTGTATGTTTGAGAAGGAACTGCCCACAAGTTTTATGGACATGCAATTCCATCTTCTAATTCACCTACGTGATGAGGTATAATTAGTCAGGGTACTCTCATGTCATTGGATGTTCTTCTTAGAGAGGTACATGAAAAAATTGAAGGGGTTTGTTTGACAAAGGAAAAAACCAGCGGGCTCTATGGCAGAAGGGTACATAGTATACGAGTTGTTCTAATATGTCAGTGAGTACATCAAGCTAATTGACAACACATAAGGGGCATTCGTTTGGGACGACCATCAAGATGAGGACAAAAGGGAAGGGGAGCTACTCCAAACGAACATAAAAAGGTGCTTGATAAAGAGTAAGTCAGTTATATTTTGTCAGTTTAGTACAAAGAAATTGTTTACATTGAAGTTGATAATGTATTTTTCATCACATGCTATTTGTTTTGAATTCTTTTATACATCAACAAATTTAGAAATTTTGATACCATCGATAAATTCATTCTTTAGGTTGATAATATATATTTGATCTCATGCTATTCGTTTTGAATTTTTGTATACATCGACAAATTTGGAAATGGATGCCATCAATAAATTCGTTCTTTGCAACTCAGAGTCATTGTGACCATGGGTCGCATTGTATGAAGAGAAAAGAAGGAAATGAGATAGTGACAGGAAGGCATCTAGACGGTTGAATGGTAGAAGCATGCCTTATCTTGATCATTTCAAATAAATTATGCTAAAAATTTGTCTCAACAGTTGGGTGGTTGACCATATATAAAATAAATATGCAGTGTCTGATCGTAACCCATGTGGAGAAGATTTGGATGCACTAAACATATGGATCGGGTGCAACAACTCTATAATCACCTCTCTCAGTACCACATTCTATTTATAATATTGTACATTTGAATTGTAACATATATTATGTTTTTATTAATGATTAAGTTATTTGACATATGACACCGCCCTTTGTTCGCATTTTTATAGGTGCATTTCTTCCCATCTATGTGGGCATATGGACATCATTTTTTCACTGAGTATGTTGATGAAGGCTGTGTCACACAAGATTGTGGAGTGAAGGTCGAGTTTGACCAATCTAGTCGTGCTAGCCACCGCGATTAAAACCCGATAGAGGGGAAGTTAGGTTACATTGGAAAGATACCAGAGATCATGCAAGTGGGCTTCTCATCGTTTCAATGTGTTATTTTTTGTTGCAAGTGGTGGGATATATTTGACTATATAAATGTAAAGGAAGATCGTGATAGTGGGATAATATGTATCAACTCTAAAAAATTGTGGGCTAAAAGTAAGGAGCCTTATGTTTTCCCAAAACATTGCAACCAAGTGTTTTTTTACCCAGATGTGTTGGATGGGGATTGGTGGTTAGTACTGAGACATGATTTGATATCTAAACATATATTTGAGAACAACAATGTTACAATGCCAAGGGAGAAATATAATCAGGGTGATGGCAATGAAGACTGATTTCATGTAAATGATTTGTTTGGACATTTATATTGTGGATTAGTCATTTATTATGGGTATCTATAATGGACAATTATGTCTTCCGCCCTCCTCGTCCCCCCCCCCGCTTCATTTTATAATTATGTTGGATATGAAAATTTAACAACCATTTACAAGCACCATATTGAAAATACATTAAATAGATGTATAAGCATAACATTTGGTTTTGATATATTTTCATTGTCATATTTATTGTTTATTATAGAAAAATTATGTTATATTGAATTGAAATATGTTTATGTTTTTTTCTTTTTTAACATAAACTAGATTTGTATTTATAAAAGGGGTTGTGTTGAAGCAAACAACATTATTACGTAGTGCTAAAATTCAACAAGCTTAAACATTTATCTAAGATTGTAGAAAGAGTCATACAACACTTCAGAGGATTGATGGAGGCTGTAATCGAACTAACATCGTTACGAAATTTGTTGCATGAGTAGATTTTAACAAATTGCTTACATAACAAGATACAAAAACAATACATTTATAGATTGGATTACGGGTTCGACTTCTTGTCACCACTGATTGTGTTCCTGAAGAAGATTTTTTCTTCTTGACTATTGTAGTCCATGCTTCTTTTCTTTTTGATAACTTTGGTGCTTCTCCCTCCATTCCCAACATGCCTTGATCTGGCGGTTCATGTTGTTCAAGGGTCTCCTCTTCTTCTTCTTGGTCTGCCCAACTCGTCTTTTGGGTCGATATGAGGGGGTAAAATGATCTTGATCTAACGAGTCTTGTGGTGCTGCATTGAAATTTTTAATGCTTCATAGTCCTGATCCAGACGGATAATATATTCCTCTTTCACAGGATCATGTTGATCCAGATCTTGATTTTTGGGAGAGGTATCCACATTTTCTTATGATTTTGAATTGGGCTCAACCATTTGTGGATCCATTTGATTCATCCTTGTTATTCATTTGGTGTTTTTCTTTGGCACCATCCCACCAAGTTGATTTATGTTGGGGTTTCTTGGCTTGCCTTGGTATTTTCGGGCAATCAAATGCCTTATGTTCTGTTTCATAACAAACTCTGCAATGAAAAGAAACATTTTCATAATATAGCTTTTGAGACCATGAAGATCTTTCACCTATCATGATTATTTCAGCTAGGAACCCTTTGATGAAATCCAATTCCACACACATTCGAGCATAAGTGGTAGTACTATAATTTTTCATTTCCTCACTTCTGTAGTAGAATTTCCCAAGAGCATTTTCGATGGATCAAAGAGAGAGAAAACCCCAAAGGTGCAAAGGTAAGTTTGGGAGCCTAACCCAAACCAGTGCCAAGGACAAGGAGTTAGTCAATGGATCAAAAGAAGGGGTTTGGGGTTTCATGAATAAACTAGATTTTCCCTAGAACCAAGGACCTGTTTTTAAGATCAAATCTATGTCTTGAGCATTATCAAACATCACAATAAAGAACCCTTTTGCACAAGGGAAAACAAAAGCTTCACCATTAACCTCTGGTTTCCAAAGGTATGAGATCCATTTGTGTAGGTCAACTAGACGTGGACATAGTCCAATGAATTGACAAATTAGTGCAGTTGAGCTATAAATCGCTGCCTTAGATACAACATCTTTCATCAAGGGAATAGAGAACGTCGAAGCTTCCTAAACCATCAAGTTTTTAGAAGAAGAGTGCATAAGAAGGAGGTGAAAAGAAGGCACCAACAAAAAGCAAGGGATCGCTAATCAAAATGGAACCCTCAAGCAGAGAATTCATGACCGTCAATGAGGGGGGCGTCACCATGGATCCATGAGAGATGAGAGGGCCGTCAAACGCTACAAAATTCATCAAATCGAAGGGGAGAGGGTCGAACAAGCCAAGCCTGGATGTCAAGAGGGTGTCAATTCTACCAATATCTCGAGCCAATGAAGAGAATATGCGTGGCTAGGGTTAAACCCTAACCGACGTCACCATGGAGGGCTGAACGCGACGCAAATGGAGTTGTTCGGGGGCAGTGTGAAAAACTAACATATTGAAATATGTTTATGTTAACCTTTGAATTTCTAAGCATTAATTGAGATATCACAAATTTGGTGGCGTACAATAGTGAAGATTTATTTTAAATTATATCTTATTTAACGAAAAAATGAATATATTAAAAACTATTCAAACTGCAAAATTTTTATTGTTTGAGAAAATCAAAATTCAAATAATATATACTTACTTTGATGGAATTTCTAAGGACAATTCCAACAAAATAACTTCTTGCAACATCTACAGTACTTGTGGTGTACTTGGCATTACCAACTTTGATGACATTCCCCACCTTAACTAGTGCAACTATCATGGCCTTCACCTATTCCACTCCATCCTTTAGTTTTATAATCATATAAACTTATATTGATAATTATTTTCGTATTCTCCTTGAAATAACTGTCGATATTAGACGAACATGGAAATTCTAAAAGAGTCTTTTTCTAGAGCCTAGTTAGAATTAATGAAAATTTTAATGATCCATACTTATCTAAAATTATAGAATCATTTGTCAATTTTACTAATTCTTAAAATACCAATTATAAAATGTTGGGTGATATTCTTTTTTAATAAAAGATTCATAAAGTTTGTATTAGAGTAAAACATTGTGAAACCATTTCATTGAAAGTGTATAGACCAAAATGTATTATTATTCTCTATATTTATTATTTTAAATTTAATTGAATAAATTTCATATATTATAATAGTTGGATAATATAAATTAATAAAATCTTTGGAAAAATTAAATATTAATAAAATCTAATCATTGTTTTTTTTTCCAAGAAAAAAAGTGTAATTTTATTTCATCCGATGTGAAAAAAATTACATTCTGCATATACACTTTCATAGTGTAATCCTGGTCCATTGTTGAGTCTATAAACTAGTTGCTACTAATGTAGCTCAAAAAATTCTTCATATACACTTTCAAAGTGTATTCCTGGTCCATTGTTGAGTCTGTATACTAGTTGTTACTAATGTAGCTCATAAAATCCCTAATAAGGGACTGTAGCACTATATAGTCCATGTGGACTTTACATACTTTGTTGCTTGAAACACAAAGCTTCTTTTAACGGGTTGTATATAATTTGTCTATTGTAGTCATTCCAAAAAAGGTTGATGTAGATATTCCTGCACATGTTCATTATGTACTTCTGTTACTTTCCATTTGCCCAAAGCCAAATGAACCCCCTCTTTCAACCTCTTGTTCGCTTCCTTATTTCTTTCCCTGTAGACATGTTAGCAAGTAAGAGAATCAAAAGAGGTCTGTAATAATTTGATGTCTTCCACTACAGTAGTAAGTCTAGTGTTTATACATCTTTGAGTGCCTCTTATCCAGTTAATGACATTCATGGAATCTCCAAAAACATTTAAAGAGTGACAATCCTTTTCAATGGTGAAAGCAATGAGAAGTTTAAGGCTCATCAGTTCAACATAATTGTTTGTTCCCATCCCTAAGCCAAAGGTCAAGGAAAAGTAGTGAGAGTCTGATAAAAAGAGAATCCCTCCTCCCCCGCAAGTATTGTTTTGTGATTCACCATCAGAGAAACCTCAGGGTTTTGTTTTGTCAATAACTTCCTCTTGAAATTGCCTTGTCTTGACTCTTTCTACTGGAGTGGAGAGAGAAGATAGTATGGCTATACTCTTGGCCGTTGTAATATTTGGAAACAATGACACTCCTTTAAAAATAAGGGAGTTTCGGGCTAGCCAAACACCCCAAATTATCAATAGTGGTAAGGCTCTAAAACCCCTGTAAATTCTAGTTGACCACCAATCCTTCCATGCTTGTTTTAAAGAAGGGTCGATCCAGCTGCAACGAAGGTCCAAGAGTCTCAACACTTCATTCCAAACTTCTATGATGAATCAACACTCCAGAAAAATATGAATAGTTGTTTCTCCTTCATATTTACAGAGAGAGCACCATCCTGGTCCATGATTATTTCTCTTTTGTAGTATTTCCCAGGTTGACACTTTGTTTGATAAAACATTCCACATGAATAATCTTGTTTTGGCTGGACAATTAAGCTTCCATAGCTTTTTCCACCACCATATTGGCTCTCGTTGGTACATGTCTAAGTTTAATTTAATATAGCCCATCCTGGGTGTGTAGATCCTTGAAGGAGTCGTATCCCAAATAAGTTCATCCTAAAGATCCCCGAGCTTGATTTGTGATCTTTTTAAATTTGTTATATACCTTTCCTGCTCTATAACTTCCTTATCTTCTAAACCCAACGAATTTGACGACTTCCATCCTTGAGACCATTTGGTCGTAAGTCTTGGCTCTGCGAGTTTATTTAACGTATCGAACCCACTAGATCTCAAATAATTGATAAGTTGATCAGAGAGTATGTGTTGTCCGTCGCAACCCGACCAAGGATCTGTGCCTAATCTAAAACGATGTCCATTCTCTATCTTCCAGGCAAGTCTGTCTCCAATGACCGGGAAAGAGTTGATAATCGCCTTCCAAATCACCGAGGCACCTTTCAAATATTTTTGTGGAATCCTGATCCAAGTCTCCAAAGAAACAAGCTCTATATATTTTTGCACCACTACCCTAGTCCAGAGACTGGAAGAGTTTAGAAGTCGCCAACCTCCTTTTGCAGCCAATGCTTTGGAAAAGAGAAAATTATTTTTCAAGCCCCATCCTCCAAGAGCCTTGGGAACAACGATCCTTTCCCAGGGAACATAAGGAGCCACTTGTGATTCTTTCTTGCCACTCCAAAGAAATCTGAAGGTAAGTTTTCTTGTATCTTCCAGAATTCCTTTTGGGATCCATGAGAGTGACATCCAGTAAACTGCGATTGCTTCCATTACCGTCTTGATCAGAACAAGTCTTCCCGCACATGAAAGCCACATATGGCTCAAAGTGTTTAATCTTTTATCCAATTTCTTCAGAAGCCACTTCCAGTCTTCCTTTATGTAGTCGTTTGGTTTTAAATAGAAACACAAATATTTCAATCCATTGTCTAGCTTCTTTTCCTCAAAAGGGAAAAATTGCCTAAAGACAAGTCGTTCATCTTCAGCGTGTAAATTTGTTGTGAGGGACGATTTTCCTTCGTTAATTTTATGCCAGTTTCTTTGGAGAAAAGATTTAGTATATTCTTTAAAGTTTCTGCATCCCGTCTGGATCCCGCATTGAAAATTAACACATCATCTATGAAGAGTAGATGAGTAAGTTGCATAACTTGTGTAACTTTTATTCCGGAAAAGGATCCTAACCTTTTTGCTTCTGAAATTGCTTTTCTAATTCCTTCAGCGACTAAGAGGAAAAGTAGTGGTGAGAGAGGTTATCCCTGCCTTAAGCCTCTTTCTGAAGGAAAAAAAACGTGAGGTAGAGCCATTAATAAGCACTGCAAAGGAAACTGTTGTGAGATAGTTCATGACCCATTTGATGAAGGGAACTGTAATTCCTAAGTGTGTTAGTAGTAAACAAATAAAAATCCAACTTACTCGGTCATAAGCTTTGGAGAGATCAATTTTTAGCACTGCACCCTTCAATGTTCTAGATTTATTCTGTGAAGTCCTTCTTGTGCTACCCCGATTTCTTCATGAATTTGTCTGCCTTCCAAGAAACTAAACTACTCACCCGAGATTCTTTCTGAGAGTATTCTTTTCACCCTTCTTGCTATAACTTTTGAAACAATTTTATAGACAACATTACAAAAGGAAATTGGACAAAGCTCGTCCAAGGACACCGAATTGTCATTTTTTGGAATTAAAGCTATGAAGGTGGAGTTTAAGCTTTGAGGGATTCGTGCTGTAACTCTGGTGTCCTCTACCAACTTTAGCAAATCATGTCCCAGAAGCTCATACAAAACCAAAAAGAATTCAATAGTCCAACCATTTGGACCTGAGATTTTGTCTTTTTGAAAGTTATGAAGGACTTCTTTTAATTCTTCTTCTGTTACTTCTTCCATCAAAAATATATTATCATCTTCATCAACAAATCTTGGAAAGAGTTGGGCCATGCAAACCACTTCTTCTATAGTTGATTTGTTTTCTGCTTTAAAGAGCTCTTGAAAGTTGTTTTTCCCCAGTCTTGACATTCCCTCAAAATAGTTCTCCAGATTTTCTTCCTAGTCTCTCAACTGCCAGATGGTATTGACACTCCTCTTGCCTTTAGCAAAAGCTTGGAAAAACTTTGTATTCTCATCTCCACTTGCCATCTAGGTAGCTCTACTTTTCAATCTCCACGATTCTTCCTTTTCCTTGAGTAATTTATTTCTCCTATCTTCTAATCGAAGTAGTCAAATCTTGGACTTAGGTGTGGCATATCCCCCCCCTTCTTCTTGAGAGAGTCTTTGTATCCCAGACTCAATTTCTTTTAGTTACTTGTCGTCATTTTGTATTTTTTGAAAAGCACAAGGATTTATTTTCTCTTTGATCCTTTTTAGGTTTTCAACAAAGTGAAATGCTATCGAATGGTGGCTATCCAGTTGAAAGGGTTTCCAATTCTCTTTTACAAGATTAATGAAAGATTCATCCTCTAGCCAAGTCTTGTTAAATTTGAAAGGACTAGCTGACTTTTTTGGACCTTGTCTAAACTCAAAGAAGATTGGGTAATGATTAGAGATACCCCCGTTTCCAATCCATTATTTCATTATCAATTGGTTTTCTAGAAAAGAGTCAGATATCAAAAACTATTCCAACCTTTTAGATACTTCATCCTCCCCCACCCTATTGTTTCTCCAAGTTGGTTTGAGCAAGGTGGGCTCGAGATCAATTAGTTTGCAATAAGAATTTTTTTGGCTGAAGTATCCATGTAATGGACCAGCTCTAGCATGTAAACCCCAGACTTCAAAAAGTCCCAAGGAAAAAATTAAATCTCCCCCTAAGATAACCAAGTGGTCTTTCAGAAATGACTTGTTGAAGAGAGTGTCCCAGAAAGGGCTTATGTTCTGACAAGGGCCATAGATGTTTAGAATGTGTAGATATTCCCTTATCTCCAGTATCAGAATAATTATGCCTAGCCCAGAAACCATACCCCCAAAATTTGAGACTTGTATAGTCTGAGTATTCCATCCTATCACCAAGCCCCCATATCTTCCCACAGCGTCCAAAATTTCAAACTCCCATCCAGGAAGTAACAACTCCAATCTATTTTTTACCTCCTCCTCTTCCCCCAAAGTTTCTTGTAACAACAAAACATCAGGGTGTTCAAAGAAAATTACCCTTTTTAAAGCTAGTTTTTTAAGGGGACCGACCAAACCCCTGCAGTTGAAAGACATGCACTTCATCCAGAACCCTTTCCTCGAGTTTGCACTGTTATAAGCGTCCGTTCAATCGAATGTTGCTTCCCCACCAAGAGGTCATTCTTGGCTTTGGTTTGTGCTTTTGAAATTAGTGATTTCCTCCCTCGGCCACCTCTATCCAGCGTTGAAATCACTTCCTTTCCCAAACCTCCCGAGGAAGCGGTTTTCTTTTGGGATCTAAGAAAATAATAGGTAGATGAATTTTCGGAGGACGCCAATGAGGATTCATCCTCGACGTTGCAGATCCTCTTTAGGTTTAGGGGATCTACCTCTGATAAATCAATCTAAGAAGAATCTGAAAGTCTAGGGGAAAACTGTGTAGAACTGGTGGTGAGGGACATGTTTTTGAGAGCCTCCAACCATTTATTTCCATCTAAAGTTAAAATTTTAATTAAAATACTAATTGGAGGAGAGAGAGGTAAAGGATTACCCGAGACCAAGTTCCTTGTGTTTTCCGTCCCAGACTTGATAATGCTTAAAACCGTGGGCCCTTATGCTGATTTGTTTCTTCTTTCTGGAGGGGATTCTTGCCTTTCCCGGAAAGAGACGCCTTGTTCTATAGATTTAGACCACCTTAACTCTGCTGAGTCCTGGAATTCATCACCGGAAACCCCTGTATGGCTTCTCTCCTCCTTCTATAACACTCTTTTTCCATTTTCACTTTTGATACCCTTTCCTCTAGTTCTTAAAGGCAAGTGACAATTCATCACCAAGTGACCATACTGATGGCATCTTTGACATCTAAAGAGAAAATTTTCATAGTCCAAGCTCTCGGTATGGGTGTAGCTTCCCCATCTCAAATCGACTTCCTCTCCTAGCCCTTCTCTAACATTCAAATTGACTAAGATCCTTGCCACTTTTCTCTGTTTAGTTTCTTTAGAGGTCATATATGCTTCTAAGAAATCCCCCAAGAAATTTCCTATCGCTTTAAATTGTTCCAAAGACCGAAAATGTAAAGGCAAGGATGGTAGGCGAACCTAGACCATAATTTTGTCCAATTTCTCTCTACTGGCATAAAAAAGGGGGCTCTAGGGCTTTAAAAGTAGCGGTGAATTGTTAACACTCCAAGTTTTGCCAAGAACCCATTTTGCATGATCTGGTTGTAGAAAGTTAAAAGAAAACCAGTTCCTGTTTAGTTCGATGATCTATGGAACATAACCAAGATTCTCCTTCCATGCGAAATGTGCCCAATCGATCATAGTTTTGAGAAAAAATTTCTTCCACTTGCTCTTCCTACAAGAGTTTGATTTGTCGTATTTATAACTTGACTTAGACCCACATCCTCCCCGAGAACCAGGCTCCCTAGGTTTCCTTTAGTTTTTAATTTTTTTCTCTTTTGTCTCTGTCCTTAACTTGTCCTTCTCCTTTGATCACAAAAACCTTTGACATAAGCTGTAGTCCTCTGTGTAGTCTGAGAAATTCCTCCTTTATCCTTAGACGGGTCAAAACCCCGATGTTCTTCTACGTCTAATAAAGCCAAAATAAAGCCTTTTGTGGTTGTAAACTTTGCTAATTCCTCCTGTGCGACTGAGAGTCGTGAACTGAAACCCTCTGCACTGCGTTGATCTAATTCTACCTCTGAGAAAAACTTTGACCTATGACACTTTGCTTCGCTTCTAGGGCCCTCCTAACCGAAACAGGGTGATGAAAGGATAAAATCGCCTTCTTACTGGGAAATCCAATCGAAATCAAGATCTTCTTGAGGGCTAAGGGAGGGTGGTAAACCTCCTTCTATGAGCAACGAATTAGATGGAAAAAGCTCCGAAAAAGCCCCAAAACAACCTTCAACAACCTCTTCACCCAGAGAAGACTGAAAGAGTGTATGCGAAAGCGACTTACTAGGTAGTGGGGGAATTTCCTTAACAAAAACCAGGAGTTGTTGTGCCAGTTTGCCTGTTTCTCCCTTCTCATCCATTCGATCCCCAAAACTTCTACTTGTCTCCAACCACAACTCCTCCCTGTCCAGCTGGTCACCCGAGGTGGCCACGTGTTCTGACTTCTCCTCCATTTCCGTCCCCTAAAGCTCCACTACCACCACACTCCGTGCTTGCCGAGAAAATCGACCGCATAAACTCTCACAGACAAACTGCCCTACCTACCGTAACCGTAGTCCCTGACCGCAGACTGAAAACTAACCACCAAAATATAATCATTGTTATTTTAATAAGCAATTATATTATAACTTATTCTTTTTATCTTTGAATAATAAAAACTAAAAAAATAACATTATTATTAGGGAATAATTATGTTATAATGTTGTTATTATAATATATGAAAAACACATAAATATTCAAATCAGAATAATTTCACTTATCATATTTAAGTATTTTTGTTTCTAAACACATTTAATCAACATATTGTATCTTGTCGAACAACAAACAATTCACCTTGAACAACAATTAAACATTATATGGCAACTATAAATTTAAATGAGTGATACATATCAAATTTCACTTAAAAGAAAAAGAAATCATTAACAATGTTCGTCTTTAGCATACTCATAATGCATTTTATAAATCAAACAACAATAACAACCACAACATTATATGAAAAACATAATATACATGAGCGATATACATATGAATATACATGTCAACAAAATCTGCAATAAACATGTCATATATAAATCTCTAGTCAAATATAAAACAATCAGTATAAATGTCAATCATTACCACTACTAGCTAGGTCCACCACTAGAGCTAGGTGCATCAGTGTCTCTGCTACCAGAGGTAGAGCCTCTATCAAGAACAACTATCTCAAAAGAAAATGCCAGCATAAGTGCATTATCAAGTGTCTCTATATCAATATTGGGAATATGTGTATCAATAGTACCCGAAGTGATCATCATGTCCAAAGCATTAGAAGCTTGTGACACATGTGGAGGAAGAGAAGGAAGAGGTGGATTGGTGGATGATGACACATGTGGACTAGGAAAATGACAATGATTGATAGATGGTGACACAAACAAAGGAAGAGGAGGATCGGACGTGGATACAGGTTCAGACACATGTGGAGGGGAAACATGAGGAGGAGGAGGATCGAACATGGATGGACGATCGATAGATGCTGCAACCAACTCAAGTGAAGGAGAATTAGGAGGACGAGGAGGATAGTGTGGTGGAGTAGAGGATGTGTATGGCTCTGATGATGAGATAGATGTAGTGTGATCACGAGCACCAACCCTGAATGTATCGATGAGGTTGACCACACCAAAAATATGATGCATCAACATCATCATGTCATGAGGAAAACACCTCCATGTTGTAGAGAGCGCCTCTCCCCATAATATGTCTATAGGGGGTACAAGTACCACCCCGTGACTAGTCATGACACGACATAGCTCATCCGCCACCTCTAGTTGGAATCTCGAATCTGGTCTGCATGGAATTTGGGGTCTCTGTACTATTGGATGCTGCTCCTCTACCTCCTCCATCACCTCATCCTCATGTTGGGGAGACACATCCCCAACATATGTGCCAATATATGCAAAACAATAGATAATAATTATAAGATAATTGAAACAAAATGTTATAATAAATTACATGTGCATTAAATAAGACATAAAAATATGTGAATAGATTGATCAAAAGATAACGATAATATTACCTCTCTCATCTACTGGCTCCTCTGTTGTAAATAGGATGTTTGGACATCCTCTCCAATCTATTCCCACATACGAGTACTCTACAATATCGAGGAAATTATCGTCCTCGCTATACAATAAATCAATAAACGACCTTCCCATCAGAGTAATGAGATAATAGGACTATCCCCTCATGGGCATCAACTGCCCCCACATGCACATATGTGCATCAAACATAGGTCTAGCAGGAAACCGAGGTACTATTGACTGAGTGGCATGAACCCTCTCAAAAAAATAATGTATACAACTCAGACACAAATGGGAAGAATCTCATCCTAGAAAAAAAAGAGTGACAATGATCTATTGCACGACAAAACTGTCTCAAAAAAACATCCGCCCACCTAATCAATCGGGGCTCCCGCAATAAACTATCTACGTAATACAACATAGGTAAAGTAATGTGTTTCCCATCAGAGCTATATTGTGACAGTGACGAGAGCATATAACACATGCACCTAACGTCCTCTCTTTCAAATGAACCCATCTGTAGCTGACCACCTTTATCCTAAAAATCTAAAGCCAAAGTAATATCTAGACTGACATATCTTTGCACATATGCGAGTTGGGTCTCTCCTACAGCACCGGGCGGTAGCCCAGGTGAATGAATAAAATACACCCCCTCCTAGATAACCCAATGATAAAATACACATCCTCTTCAGTGGGATGATACCACATATCCAAATCGACCTTGAACCCCTGTATCCCATGATCCCATCGACGGATCAACTGTTGTAACAATGCAGAGTTCCCCCTAAGGGATATTCCCTCCTGATAAAACTTCAGGAGACCAATATCCATCAAAACATCATGAGTACGCAAATATAAATATTGTTAGGAGCATATATAAAGATAAAATAAATTGAAATTATAAAACATATACATATATAAATGACGTGTATTTAAAAAAATCCATTTTTTTTTTTTGCAAAGAAATCTTTAAAATAAATCGATGCGCCCCCAACAATTCATATGCCCCACAATCGATGCATTATAGGAAAACAATAACATCGCTAAGATGTGCATCTCATAAGACTATCTGCACCAACAAAGTGATTTTATCAGTACCGGTTCATCTCGTTAACAAAGACACACACCAATGCTAAAATTTATAATGCACAAATCCATGGTGCCCTTTGTAAAATCGAATGCACCGATGCATCATGTCTACCGGAGCACCGACATGCTGTCTACTGGTGACGTTGTCTTTACGACACTGGTGTGTTTGGTGGACTGATGGCCATCGCTAAGCTAAACTTCGATATCACAGTTGAAGCGGTGCGACATGTTACTATTAACGCACCAACACTACTGTGATAGTGGAGCACCGACGTTTTGTACATCAGTGCATTGTAAAGGATAAAGAAACATGAATGAGGTGTCTAATGAGATGTCACGCTATGAAAATTCAGGCAATATATGTCCCAATGCATTTTTTCATATAGTGTCGGTGCATGAGATTACAATGGTTGCACAACTATGTTAAATTTTATAAATCATTATGTTAGCGGTGCCCTTAGTTAAGTGAAGTTTATCGATGGGTAATGTTAAATGATACTAGTGTGATTTATTTGATGTGTGTATGATTTTTATAAAGTATGGTGGCGCGTTTGAACATTGATGTGCGGGGGCATTATGTGTCTTGTTTGCATCGATGCAGTTGGGTAAAATTTGTGCACCGCTAGGTTAAATTTACATACAACATTGAGCTAGCGATGCAGTTAATGAGGTGAAATATAACGGTATGGGTAGAAGCCCATTGTGCATTAGTTTTGAGGAGTTCCGAAGGACTAACCATTTGTAAAGGATAGAGCACTGGGAATGAGGCATCTAATGAGATGCCTCACTATGAAAAATTGGGCAATATATGTCCTGATGCGTTTCTGTATACATTACTGGTGCGTTGGATTACAATGGTTACACTGTTGCGTTAAATTTTATAAATCGTTATGTTTGAAATGTTGTTAGTTGAGTGAAGTATAGCGGTGCGTAATGTTAAACAACACTGGAGCGATTTATTCGATGCATGTATGCCTTTTATAAAATATGACAGTGTGTTTGAACATTGACGCGTCGTGGTGTTATTTTTCTGATACGCCCCAGTGCTGTTTGATAGAATTAGTGCATAACTATGTTAAATTTTATATATCATTGAGCTAGCGGTGCAGTTAGTGAAGTGAAATGTGTCGGTGCGAGTAGAAGCCCATTGTGCACCGGTTTCGGGGTGTTCTAAAGGACGCACCACTTTGTTTCTAATAATTCATTGCAATGCGCTTGAGGGAACCACACCAGTGTGTACATGTATTCAACACATCGACGATGGTGCTCACTATGTATTTAACATAGTACGCACCACGTCGGGGCGAGCCGAACCGCTCAGGTGCACCGCACAAAATTGAAAAAATTCGCAAATTTCAAACTAAATTGTAATTTTGAATGGATGAAAATGAAAATAGGAAGGTAATAAATAATTTACCTGGTCTCTTTTGTCCTGAAGAGGCATGGTTGCATCATTGCGATGAAATAATTTTTTTGGGTAATTTCCAAAATTTGGAAATGTGTGGAATCCACCAATGGAGATATTTAAGTGGGTGTAGAGCACCAGAAACATGTCATCTTAGGAAGAAAGGTGAGCATCGGTTCTTTCTTGAGAGTATGGAAGCACGGGATGCATTGTAACAATGAAAACCGGTTTGGTGACTTTTTAAAAATTTACCCTACCTCGGTACACTTTGGGACATTTAGGCGCACCGGGGCATAATATGCAATGACACTGGTGTGATTTATTGAGTGGATACAATTTTATTATAAAATATGGTGGTGCGTTTAAACATTGACTCTCTGGGGTCTTATGTTTCGGGTACACCCCGGGGCGATTGCTTAAACTTGGTGCATTTCTAGGTTAAATTTTATAAATCGTTGAGATAACGGTGCGATTAATGAAGTGTAACACATTGGTGCAGTTATAATCACGTTTTACGTTGATGTCAGGGCATTGCGAAGGATGCACCGCTTTTTTTTTGTTGGTAATTTATCATGGTGCACTAGCTTGAACGACGGCGATGCAAACATATACAGATGCATCAATGGAGGTGCTCACCGTGGCATTATGTTTGGGGTATTTCCCAGGGCGATTGATTAAACTTGGTGCACTGCTAGGTTAAATATTATATCTCGTTGAAATAACAATGTTGTAAATGCAGTGTAATGCACTGATGCAATTATAAGCCCAGTTTGCACCGGTGTCAGGGCATTTCGAAGGATGCACCGCTTTGTTTTTTGGTAAATTTTCACGGTGTGCTAGCTTGAACGACACTAGTGTGACTGTATATTGACGCACCGACGACAGTTCTCACTATATATTTAACACAATACACACCTCTTCGAGGTGAGATGAACCGTTCAGGCGCACAACGCGAAATTTAAAACAAAATTGAAAAAAATGCTCAATTTCAAGCTAAATTGTAATTTTGATTGAATGAAAATGAAAATAGGAAGGTAATAAATAATTCGCCCGCTTTGTTCTGTCCCGAGGAGGCATGGTTGCACCATTGAGAGGAAATGAAAATTTGCGGTAATTTCCAAAATTTGGAAATGTTTGGAATCCAACAATGGATCTATCCAGGTCGGTGTAGAGCACCGAAAATAGGGCATCTTAGGAAAAAAGGTGAGCATTGATACTTGCTTGAAAGTTTGAAAGCACAGGATGCACTGTAATAACGAAAATTGGTTTGGTAATTTTTTTTGTTTACCCTACCTCAGTGTGCCTTTAGATAGGTAGGCGCACTAGTGTGTGTTGCTCAACGACATTGGTGCAATTTATTCGGTGCATGTAATTTTATTATAAAGAATGGCGGTGCTACAGGAATATGGACACACCGGGGCGTCATTGTTCATGAAAGTTCCAGTGCGTCAATATCTTATAGGCGCATCGATTAAAAAAAACCTCCGCAAAAACCTCTCACGACCCACCTCCACTATGAATAGTGACAATGTGTTTTAACATTTAAGCATCGGTGAGATAGTTTTTAGATGTGCATCAGTGCATATGTTCCATAAAGACACACAAAAGAAACCTCCACAAAAGCCTCTGACCACGCGCCTATGCTATTTACAGTTGAGGGAAGAATTTTTCAGGGAGGTTCTGTAAAAACCTCTGTAAGAAGGTGTTCTCCTTGTAGTGCATATATCCCAATATATGTAGATGTGATAAAAAAAAGAGTACACAGATTCCTAGGTAGCATCATGGATCCCAATGCAATGTCATGGATCTTGAGGCCTGGTACATGGATCTCGATGCAAGGTACCCACTTGGAGTGATGGGTCTAGCTTCTTGGTAAGATAATGGTTGATGCACACCTAGTGATTTCTCTTATCACAACATAACAATAAGGGTTAGTTTTAATATTTTCCTAATTTTTACCAAGGGGGAACAACATTAACCCTTATACATGTGACAAGTCCTAAGAGAATAAGTATTTCCTAAGTCCCTAGGTGAAAGATAGGTAATGTGATGAATAATTATGGAAAAGGGGAATGAAAATACATCATGTGGTGAAACTCAAAGCCATTTCATATGCATAGGTCTTGTTATTTTAGTCATCTAGCTTTCATGTTCTAGGATTTTATACAATATCCTTTAATAGGGAGCTCTTAGCATTGAGTTACCTATACTCAACATTGTTTCTTACTACCCCTTTTTGCTTTTTTCTTTATGTGTTCATTTTATTGAACAAGTCCCTTTTTATTTAGATATTCATAGACAAGCTAGGGACTAGGGGCATTGCTCAAGCTCTATATTTTGGCTTTTGACTTTATTGCTCTTCACCTCTAGCCTTTTTTTGGCTTTTGACTTTATTGCTCTTCACCTCTAGCCTTTTTTTGGCTTTATTAACTTAGGCTTTATTTATTATACCTTTTTCTGTTAACATGACCAAGATAGATTTTTATGGATGGAATGATGTGAAACAAGGAAAGTGGAAAGTGTCTAGCATGGTTGGAACATGGAAGATGCTACCTTAGCTAGTTACCTAGTAATATAAATTGACTTGAGAAATGACAACACTTCTAAAGGAAAAATATGGTCCACAAATGTACAATGAGGCAAATAATAAATCTATGGATGTTATGAAGTGCTATCAGAATTAATTTTAGTGTTTAAAACTTTGATGACTAACCAAGAAGTTATAACATCACATCCAAATGAAGCTACCAATACATGGAATATCATAATAGATCATATTGAAACCATAATATACCATCCATAGTGCATTTTTCATCTAAGGAGTGAGGGAGGAGGATCAGATATACCGCAACTGAGCTAGCACAATCATACATCTGATCGAGATAATGAGAAGAACTATCTAAGTTTTGAGAAGATGAGCAAGATAGCTCATGTAATCAACAACATGACACCCCTGTGAGGGTACCTCTAAAGTTTCCACCCCTTGGGGGGTAACATACATATATATTAATGAAACACATGGTGGTTTTTAGTTTCATCCTACCCTATATTAGAAGGAAGAAAGTTATGTTGGCCAATGTCC
Organism: Picea engelmannii; assembly: GCA_009831015.1. Lineage (NCBI taxonomy): Eukaryota > Viridiplantae > Streptophyta > Pinopsida > Pinales > Pinaceae > Picea > Picea engelmannii. The sequence goes on from ML785329.1 coordinate 99,249, forward strand.
ATGTCTTCCAACATTTGATGAATTGTTTCCTCCTCCTTAAGATCTACTCAAGCATAATTGGTTGACATCTTGTGATTTGAGGCTGTAGAGTGAGAATTTTTACTAAGGGTCATGACCATGTTCCTTAACATATTACATTCTACTCCCAAGACATCTATTTCATGCTTTTGCTGAACCAAATAATTCATAATTGCTGTATTTTTTGAAGTGCATTGATGTTCATTTTCATGAATCTTGGAGGTAACCAAGAAAAAATGGTTCTATTACATT
>ML785329.1:105419-125916 GCA_009831015.1 Picea engelmannii
AACAAGACTAGATACCAGGAACTAGGTTGCATACTTGATCATATGTTCATAGGCTCTAAATCAAACTTGGAACCTGACTCAACTAGATTTCTCCCCCTGTCAGGGACAAGTTGTTCCAATTCCCTTGACCGTCATTCACAAGTATGACCAAGAAGAGATCCAACACATCAAACCATCTTCCGGTGGAGTCTGAAGACTCGATCTTCAACTTAGAAGACCACATCAACTAGGCCCCAATCATACCCTAAATCATCAAATCTTGAAAAACATTCATGTCCATCAACTGTAGAAATATCTCCAATAAAGTACGACTGTACTTTTGTATAAATCCAACGATAAGATTGGTGGTTTAAGGGTGACCACAAATTCATTTGGTGGTTTCGAGATGACCACAATCTGAATCTCTAGCAGAAGTTGATGTCTTCTACTAAATGGCATGGTTTTAAGTTGACCATAAACTAACAAGAGCTCAAGGCTCAAAAATCTGAAAACGTAACAAACAAAACTTCATGTCTTCTGCTCAATTGGTGGTTTTAAGTTGACCACAAACCATATCAACAACAATATGTTTAGGAACAAGACTAGATACCAGGAACTAGGTTGCATACTTGATCATATGTTCATAGGCTCTAAATCAAACTTGGAACCTGACTCAACTAGATTTCTCCCCCTGTCAGGGACAAGTTGTTCCAATTCCCTTGACCGTCATTCACAAGTGTGACCAAGAAGAGATCCAACACATCAAACCATCTTCCGGTGGAGTCTGAAGACTCGATCTTCAACTTAGAAGACTACATCAACTAGGCCCCAATCATACCCTAAATCATCAAATCTTGAAAAACATTCATGTCCATCAACTGTAGAAATATCTCCAATCAAGTACGACTGTACTTTTGTATAAATCCAACGATAAGATTGGTCCAATAAATTGGATTCCAAACGCCAACACCAATTCCCTAACCATTCAAAATGAATTTGTTTCCACTTGCGCTTTTGACACCTTACTGAGGGGTGATTTGTCTTCCCACAAAATCTACATGGGTGAAGATCAAAACAATTTGACTTATCATGGCCAAACCGATGACAGTGTTTGCACTGTATGGGTTCTTTATCTGAATTATTATCATGATCTGGAATATCTGTAACAACATCTTCATCAACAATATCCTATACCTGTTCCTTACCAATATCCTCAAGCTCTGTCGTCTTATCATCATTCAAAAAACCTCCACTCACAAAGCAAATAGGTTCACAATAATTAGGAATATGAAAAAGGTTGTTAGCATCATTTTCATATCCTAGTCCATATCGATTTCGTTTAAAGCGTAATTCTTCCCATGGTTGAACAATTCTAATTTCTTTTCGACATTCATCCGAAACTTTTTCTGACATAGGGACTTCATCCAACTCATCTTCATCTTTATGACTATCATCACTAGTCAACTGAATGTCTTCATTATTTTGATCCTTGATGTCATTTTGTTTGTTGAAATCACATTGTTTCCGTCGAAGCAAACTTAACTCATTAGATAACATTTTGTTTTGAAGTTTGAACATATCAATCTTCGTGTGCATTACTTGTAAACAAGTAATCACTGTACTGAGAGTGTACTTGTTTATTGCAATTGTAGATTCCATAGTTGAGTTAATTAATGTGCACAATATTGTAAATATTTCTTCAATTCTTGTCATTATGCATATCTTAGACGCACACAAAGATCCTAAGATAGATCCCCTTATTCAATTTCGGGCTGGTCAAGGACACAAAGACAAATATGCAATTTGTTGGACCCCTTATAACACCTTTACAAGTTCAAGGCAAAATAAAAACCCTTATAACTCCATTTACAATAAATGGAGAAAACTCCTCCATACAAAACCTTATAACTCCTTAAATACACATCAAAGCCTTCCTTTAAGTTCTATTGCAAAAAAAAAGTGCACCTTATAACTCCTTGAGTTTCCCTTGAAATAAACTTTGTAACTTAATGAAATCCACTTATCACTCCCAAATAAAAAAACTTTTAGAAAATCTTTCATACACTTATTACTCCCAAATAAAAACTCTTAGAATATCTTTCATAAAGTTAACCCTCCATACTTTAATGTTCTTTATGAAACTGTAATGTTGTATACCAAAGATGACTAAATTAGTGGAACCATAAATTTATATGCCTCTCAACTATTTCACCATATTATTTCACCATATGATGCCTTGGAAATGATGTCATATACCCTTTTATATCTTTGAGAGGATTTTTAAATGGACATTTATAAAATCATGGAGCATGAGCAAGATAAAAATGAAGATCACCTAATTAATTTCCGAGTCGAGATTGCAGATCGAGAGTTGGTTATCTTCGCTCATGTCACTCGTTCTTTACATGATGGTCATTATTACCAAGTCCATCCGTCCAAGTCGAAGTTTCTCTTTGTGCCAATGTTCCTTCTTTTATGCAGAAGTTTCTTGCTCAAACGAAGATTTCAGGTCGTAAGGGTACACGTAGGATTAACACCTTGAATCTCTTTAATAAAACAATCCAGTCATATTTTCCAGCGAAGTTTTGTGCTATTAAATAAAACAAAGATGAACTAGATTCTTCTTGCTGACAATATGGCAAGATCACTTCTGTGCTTCAGATCAACGCTCCAAAAGGATAGGAATCCTCAATTTCCCTTCGCCCAATGACCCCTTCAATTGGCCTATTCCTATTCATCGATTCCAGATAACAATTTCAAGACAAGACAACAAAGGGAGATAGTTGTCGCTGCAGAGAATATTGTCGAGTGCCAACAAACAATACTTATTCTAGGGAGACAGTTAAAAACCCTATCTTCTCCAAAGGATTCCATGGACTAGTCGTATGATATAGACCATGGAAAATCAAGCTTTGGTGCGTCTCCTTTTGTAGGGCAAGAATCATTTTCCCAAATAATTATCTTCCTCTCCTAAAGAATATCAGTGTTCTTTCTACACACAACTTCAATTCATAGTCATCAATATAAATTGCAGACGATTTACTCAATTAGATTTCTCAAACCTTTAATGCTGCAAGCTTTGAGAGTGTTCTTGCTCATGGATTCCTTTGACACGATCAGATCAATGCCTCACTCTGGGATTTTTCACATCTTCACGCTTATCCCCAGTTGGACTTCTCACATTTTCACATCTTCTTGCATGCGAGCAGATCAGCTACACGTCCCTTTCCTCAGGCTATCGAACCAGTGGAAAATAAAAATAAAAAATAACAAATGGCAGGTTATATTTGCAGATAGATAGCACATCAGATGGGAGGTAGGTATCATATGAAATTCTTAACAGGCACACAGGTATCACAATGCTCTGATACCACTGTTAGATTCACAATGAAGAAAACAACAGAAACATAATGGAAATAACTCAAGCAATCAACAAATCATGATGAACAAAGATAAATAAATACTGGCAGAAAAGGCATACTCTATATTCATCAATGATTCAAATAATTATGTACATAGACATACATATATAATACAAGAAGACCATAACTGTCATGTAACTATATAACAGTTAGGTAAACTAGCTAACTTATGATTAGAGTGTTAACATAAATCATGGAAAATTATAAATGGGATGGGTAAACAATAAATACCGAGATACCTTATTTGGCTTGAGCAACAGTCCATGCCTGTAGCATATTAAATAATTACCATTACATGTTGTTGCTGTATGTTAATCCCCGGAAGAAAGGGAAACATTTATTGAGTAGTGATTGGTTGATGGGAAGAAGACAATCATTGTGGTTTATGTCTATACGCTCAACATAAACACATCCACATAAGTGTAGGTCCATTATACCATTGCCATTTAGGGACATTTACCAAGGAAATCAGAAAATTTTTCACACTAGTTTGCATTATTGTAAGGATCCAAACAACATATACATTATTACAAGACTGCAAGCAACATATACAAGAGATACCACTTTATCAAAAATAAGATAGAAATTCCTTTTCAATTGCACGCTTCTATTTGTATGATTAACAAGTCAACATCTTTGTCCCCCATGATTGGTAGCAAAGAGAAAGTTTCTTTAAATAAGAATGGTGGTCATCATATCTTGGTCCACTGAATGGCAATAATCTAACTCTAAATAACTTGTAGGTATATATTGGGCATAGATAATGCATTTTTGTTTATGAAGATGCAATATTTCTTTATTTAAAGATGAAATGTTCAATCTGTTAACATGTAACATTCTTTCTATTATTTACACCTTTGAGATAGAATTACAAATGTTTGGAAACCAAGGGAATTTGCTGTAGAGTCATCCATATGGAAGACTTTGGATGATGGATATTGTATGTAAGAGAATGTAGAAAAAAACAAAAGAAGTGTTGGAGAGAATGATAGAAGCAGGTTTTATGTCTGACCAAGCTATTTACAATTCACTAATTGATAGATATTTCCAACAAGGCAATTGGAAAAATACATTCAAGTTGCAGGACGACATGTTGAAGATGGGTATAAGACCGACTAGTCTCACCTACAAAATTATAATCCAATGATTATCAAGAAATGTGATTATGGATGGAAAGAATTATAGAACTTGCAACTCAATGAGTTGCTATACAAAAGTACGAGCCAGTTGATCCCACAAGACATGTGAAAGACAATGGATACCTTGAAATGAAAAATTGTTGCCAAGAATTGTTACAATCTAAGCAAGATCAGATTGCAAGAATTTCAAATAAGAGTTACTAATTTCCAGTTGTGACATTTGAGTGGAAGTTTGTTAGTAGTTACAGTTTCTCTTACTGAAGAAAAAGATGATTTTCATTTCAAGACTGTCAATGTTACAGTTTCTCTTACTGAAGAAAAGAATGATTTTCATTTCAAGACTGTCAATGTTTCTCTAAAGACATGATTTTGTAAACCTGAAAATGCTTAGTAATTCAAGTCAGACTATTCCAAAAAAAAATTTGGAAAATTAAAATTCTCGAGTTTATCGAAAGAAATAGTTGTATAGCATAATTGATGCCATACCTATCAAGCCTATATCAATGTACATGAATATGCCTTCTAGAGTTTTGTGTCTTCCACAAAGATGTCTTCTGAAACAATAATGATATTTGTTGTGGTGCTTCCAAAGAAGATGTTCAAGATACAAGATGAGGTCAAAAACAAATTCAACAGACAACAAGACCGAGAGATTTATTTCTATCTTTATTATTTTGGGATTATGCTGTTTTTTTTTCTTATACATATTGGGTGCTTGGAATAAGAGTAGTTTTGGAAAGGGTAATAGCATTGCATTGGAAATCACCAAGCTAACAGACGGTGTAAATTTTTCCACTCTAAATTTTTAGACTCACCACAATGAAGGAGATAATATTGAACTTTATGAATCCAAAGCAAAAATTAGTACAACAAGGTGCTTGCCTTGGAATGAAAATGTATAAAGAAGAAGAGAGGTTTCCTTTTGAAGTTCTTGAAAATATTTGCTACTCATAGTGGGTTCCTAAGTGTGTAACTACAAAGAGTAAAGACCATGTCTCAAGGTTTATAAGAGCTTCAAATCCATAGAAAAATGGTACTCGCTTGGGTTGATAGAGAACTCATTATCTTTTATGGATTGAATCCCATGGAGTATTTCATACATGTAGTTTCAACACGTGCTGACATCATTTTGGTATTGCAAGATGGTGAAATTACCTATAATATCCCAATTTGACCCTCTTGAATATTAGGTTGTTGGATATTGCAATGAAGAAGTTGCATGTTGAGTTAATCATATGTGATGGGACTACATAATGACTCTGTTAAGAGAACAAAGCCATGGAAATGAATGACTGCAGAGAATTATTTAGTTGACTACATAGACAAATATGAAGAAAAAGAGAGGCCATGGAGCAATATTGCTAAGCTAGAGGTTCTAGGCTATGTAGAGGAATCACAAGGGAGAATTCTCCGAATCCTTCCTTGTTGTTTATTGTGTTTCTTTTAGAATGAGATTTCTAATAAAAATATGGAAATACATTGCACTAGTAAATGCATTAAGATAATGTGGTAGAGTGCATATAGGCATGTTGAAGCATGTTTGATTTTACTTGCTGAATTAAAAGTGTTGTGATACATGCAACAAGCATGGAAAGATAATAGATGTGATTGTGATGGTTCTATGGATATGAAGGGTTGAATATGTTGATGATATAGGTGCCTATGGTAGACAACCTCGTGCGAAGGACAAATACAAGAGGATGCTTGTTGAGATGGATGATAAAAGGATCATGTGAGAATCTATAAGGCATTAGCTAATTAGGTAACATCAAGAGATGTTGATGGCAACTGCACAAGTATGAAAACTAATAACAACATGTAATCTGTAGGAATTGGTTAAGGATTTCTTCAGACATATTTTATATTTTTAAATAATGTATTCATGTTTGAATGCATGTGTGTCATTGATACCGGTGGGGTGTGGAAGAAGAAGAAACCTCTGGTATGCACAAATGTTTAGAATCTTTGCGGTGTATTCATGAAATTTGTATGTTATGTTTGAAATGACTTATGGGTTGTTGTAAATGCTAAAATGAAAGGATAATATGCATGCATACTTAAAATTGTTTGGTTGATTGAAAGTTCATATGCATGAATACTTATTGTATGTATATGATGCAGTTGAGATGTTGGATATGTCTAGGATGGATAGATGATGGGTGCTGAAGCTGAAAAGCACAGAGAGAATGCCACTGTAGTGACATTGGAGCCTTATGATATGCCTTGATCGTTGTTGAGATGTGCTATGCTATGTTAGAGAAAGATAAAGGGACGCCTTGGTTGTAAGTATTTATAAGTATTTGTACCCTTCATATGTGAGGAAAACTTGGCCAATGATGGATTTCCCAAGGGACTGTGTAGCAGAGAAGGGGATGCATGAGCTTACAGGGTGAGTGACTGCAAGGAATAGGAGACTTGAATGAATCTTGTGTAAGACATTCATGTTACATGTTAGCTAGGATTATAAGAGCATTAGGTGTGTATGAGAAAGTAGTGAGCTGAGTTCTATTCGTGGCAGCCATATGGAACATATACATATTCATACAGATAAGTATTGACATGAACTACATAATCTATCTTGTGTTGTGAATATATATGTTTTAGTTATGAACTTTAAACTAACGAATTGGAATACTTATTGATGAAATATTACATGCATGTAAATGGTTATGATATATGTTTATCTGGATGATTATTGTGGGAAATGCTGGAATTGTTGGAAATAATGTTGTCATTGATGTCAAAGACAAGGGGAGACTACTAAGGCCAAAGAGAAGATCAAGGAAGCATCCATTTTGTGAATCGAACCAGACAGTGGAAGCAAAGAAGTTGGAGGGATTCCAAGTTGTAGGAATATTCTATAGAGATCTGCATACAAGTGACTGTAAAGGCGAGATAATTGTGTGAGAATAGTCGACCAAAATGAATTCGGGCTACATAGGTCTGAAGAGAAATGGCGAATGGAAGCTAGACGAGACGACCCTAATAAAGAGAAATGGAGGAACGAGATATGAGGAAGTCAGAAGAGAAACAATTTAGAAACAATGTTAAAGTTTGAAGTTACATGGTGAACTTATCCCACATGCATAGGGGAAATCACTTTCAAAAGGTTTATATTGCAAAGACATTGTTACATGGTTTGAACGTGAATGGGTGAGTTATGGAGATATGCATAAAGAGTCACCTTTTAGTCATGGGGCCTAGCGTATCGGATATTGACATACTAGAGTAAAGGAGTGAAAGGGCAGTTTTGAATTTTCGGGGGCCCGATGGGTTGATACTTGGGTGGCTTGGTGACCCGATGGTCCCCATGGGCCAATGTATACCAAATTGGAGTGAATGCTTATCAACGTAAATTTAAAGTTTCTTAAGGCCCGATGCCCTGATGGTTTGGTGCCCCGGTGGTGGGGACACACAATATCATATATTAGATATCCTGCATAGTGTTGAATTTTCCGGGGGTCGGTGGGCCGATACCCTAGTGGAATGATGCCTCAGTGGTCTGGTTGAACCATGATTCCCATGAAAAAATCTTATCTGAAGCAATATTTAATCCTGATTATTCATCTGAGCGATCAATGACTTAGATCTAAGGACCATATCAAAGTGAGGTGTATTAACACAATATTGAAGTCTCGAGGGCCCGGTGGGCCTGTGACCCGATGATATTGATGGGTCGATAGCCTAGTATACATGATCATAGTAAAGGAGTGAAAGCGAATGTTGAAGTCCCTAGCAGCCAGTGCCTGGTGGGATGGTGGTCGATGCCACATCAGTGCCACGACAACAACCACATCAGAGCCATGAAAGCAACCATGTCAGTGCCATGTGTCAGGCCACATACTTGTGTCGTGTCAGCATGATGTCTGAATAGGGATGAATGTTAAAACACCATCCTTAAACACTTAGTCAATAATAGATTTCAACCTCCAATAGTTATTCAACAATAAAGCAATGAAATCACATGCATTTTACTGGAACTATGAGAAAAAATACAAGTGACTAAGTAATCTGGAAAATATTGCAGTGAAAAAATGAACAATGGGAAAGCATTCAACACATTTGACACAAGGAATATTTTGGGCAATGCCTCTGGAAAAACCCAAAAGGGGAAAACCAGTCAAGGATATTTCTTCTTATTGAGCTCAAGGAAAAATTCTAAGTTTACAACAACATGATTATCAACATTAAATACAATAGGATATCTCACTAAATCTACACAAAACACCTTGATTTGCATGCCCACACAAGATGTCTCAATTTATCTGCAGTTGTACGGTCCTTAACAACATAAATACAACAATTTTGCCCTCGATTTTTATGCCCATACTTGACTGTAAGGTACAATACTTAGTTGTATGGTTCTTTCTCAAAAAAACACTTTGGAAATCATGCCAAACATATGTTGCATCGATTTTTGTGCTTTATATTAGATGTACGACCAATAATAAATGTTGTACGACCCACCTTCAGTTGCTGTACGGTACTAGAATGCAAACAATGCTGAAAATCTTCTTAGGATGCATGCCAATCCCCTCCTTGGGTTGCATGCCAATCCTTTCTTGTTGCTACTCTTTCCCTCAACTCAAACTCTCTCTTGGAAATCATGCCTCTTTACTTTCCCTCCAATCTCTCCTCAAAAGTGCACCCCTCTTCTCCTCTAGTGCTTCCTTTATGCACTCATTAATGAGTAACTGCCCTAACCCTTGGTCTTCTAAAGAGATAGACGGTCAAGATTAGATTTTTCCCTCTTGAGATCAACAGTCATGACTTAATCATGCGTTGATTTCACTTAAATCACTTAAGTGACCCACACACCCATTAAGTCACTTTAACCCATTAAAAATAAAAAGGCCCAACTTGACTTTATAAATCACTTTATAAAGTCAATGGAGAGAAATATGCTCCGTCACTTCTACATACTGGGCACCTCCAATGTAGAAGTACCTTTGAGCTACAAAATCTAACACCGAATAATGTGATGACATAAACAACCACGTCAGTGCCATGTCATCTAGTACATGTGGAGACTACATCATTTTCCATGTCAACATTATGGTCCAGTCAATATATCTCATATCAGATATCGAAAATCTGTGGAGCATTACAATGTTAATGTCTTGGGGGCCTGGTATAACAAATCGAAGCATCAGAAAGTGCAACATCAAAAGGGCTCGGGGGCTTGGTAGGCCGGTGGCTCGGTGGTCCCGTGGTCAAGACAAAAAATTTAGACAAGTCTTCAGGCGGATCGGTGGGCCAGTGAGTCGGTAGGCCCGGTGGGCTGATGAACCAGTGATCCCAGTTCTTGGTGGCTCGGTATACCGGATTGGAGTATGAACACACCCTTGAAAAGAAAGGGGAGTCTAGTGGTCCCGATATCCAGGGAACTAGATCAATCAACGATTGATATCTAATCAAGGAATGATCAAACGATTGCAAAGTATTGAAGTTTTGTTGTGTGTTCTAATGCTTAGTGAACAGATCTATGTTCATGAATTAATTCTAGACACATCCAATGGCTTCTGAGTGTTGAGGGTATGTGCGGTAACTTGTGAACAAAAAGTGTGAAAACATGAGGAGTTTGTACCAGTTTCAAAGGATTTTTCCAACCTGGTTTTGAGGAAGATTCAGAGGATTTAGAGCTAACCCCATGAAAACAAGTTTTTGATGTGGAAAAAGCCTTACATTTATGGGATCAATGTATAAATAACGATGCCTAAATCTAATTCAGTGTGGGTGTATGCATATGTGAAAGTGAGTAAGTGTGTGGAAGCTAAGGCTCCGAGGTTCGAGGATGTGAGAGAATGAAAGAGAGGGAAATGTAATAATCTAAGATGGCAAAGAGGTGCGAGGTAAAATAAGAAACATATGAAGTCTCACTGATTGTGAATAGGTGGAGAGTTTTATGGTAATTGTAGAAACCACAGAGCAACTGTTGAAACAACAAATGTATGCAGGTGGAAGCCTGAAGTGAAGTGATGTTTCTGCACAGATGACAACTTAAGAAGAAATTAGTAGACAGACAAGTTGAGGATATTGGTGTCTCTAGTAGGTTGGTGCCTAAATCTTGTTGAGTTGGTGCTCAATTAGGGATAATGGTGTCTCTAGTAAGTTGGTGCCAACATGTGTTGTTGATTTGGTGCTCATAATAAGGGATCAATGTCTCTTTCAGGTTGGTTCCTGTAAACATTGTAATGGATTGGTTTTTGTAACAAGTTGTTTCTTTTGAATATATTTTAATGAAATCTTTCGGTGGTTTTCTCCCATTTGGGATTCCACGTTAAATCTTTGAGTACTGTGCATTGTATGTTGGTGTATGTTTCTTATTTCTGGTAAACTAATAAATTGATAAGTATAATACAATAAGAAAAACAAAAAGTAGTCTTATACTAATTCACCCCCCCTCTAAGAATAAGTAAGTGTGCCAACAATTGGTATCAGAGCCGATTTCTTTAGGAACAATCTAACCATTGGAAGGTGAATCCCTGCAACACACATGGATAGACAAGAATGTTTCTCTACAAACAAAGCTCCATTATTTGATGGATCAAATTATGCTTTCTAGAGCATAAGAATGATAACTTATTTGATGGCTCTTGGGTTTAACATTTGGAATGGAGTCAAGAATGGTTACACAAATCCAACAACTCCACCTATAGATGCAGATGTAAAGAGGCTTAGTGACAATAATGCTAAATCCATGAATGTGATTTTGTGTGGTTTGACAGATTCAAAATTTGTCAAAGTCAAGCATTGTGTTTCAACAAAAGAGATGTGGGACAAGTTACATAATATATATGAATGGGATGACAAGGTCAAGAAGGAAAAATTACAAACCCATAGATGAAAATTTGAGACCCTTAAGATGAATGAAGAAGAGAGTATTGCAACCTATTTTCTTCAAGTGGATGATATTGTCAACATTGTCAAAGGAATGGGTGAAGAGGCTAAAGAAACCATCATTGCCCAAAGAGTTCTTAGGCCACTTCCCTCAAGATTTGATCCCAAGATATCTGCTATTGAAGAAATAAAGGACTTAGAGAATTTGACAAAATATGAGTTACATGGAATCCTCACTGCATATGAAATGAGGACAGAAAAATATAAGAAAGCAAAGCCATGAAGGAAGGAAGAAACCTTCAAAGCATCAAAGAAGACAAAGATAGAAGAATGAAAAATAAGTGATAGCTCAAATAGTGAATCATATGCAGAATAAGCCAAATTTATTAGGAAGCTCAAGAGAGGATCAAGCAAATAAAAAGGTAAGCTTCCCTTTAAATTCTTTGACTATGGAGAAGTAGGACACTTTGCTGCTAAATGTCGTTATGCAAAAAAATAAAATGAAAAAGAAGATTCTAGTTTCAAAAATTACAAGAAGGAAAAGATTGAAAAGAGAAGAAAGTACTAAAGACAAAAGAAGAGTCTGTATACCAATGAGGACAACAACTCTTATGATGACAATGACATTGAAACAAAAGAGATTCTCTTCATGGCCTTATAAGCAAAAACTGATGAAAAATAAAATATAAGCACACATTTAAAAGAAGAAGACAATTATGAGATTGAAGTAGAAGTGGATATTGAAGGAGAATTTGTATGTGCCCTAAATGAAATAGAGAGACTAATGAACAAGAAATGGCTACAAAAGGAGTCATTGAAGAAGTATAGAAAATAATTTCTCTGTATAAAATAAAGTTACGATGAAACTGGAAAATTAATCATTAGCCTAAAAACTGAAGTAGAAGAGGGAAAGAGAATTGAAGAAGTCTTAAGAGCCCAACTAAAAGAAAAGGAAGTTGTCTTCAACAGTCTAGAATCTGAAATAGTTTGTCCAAGAAAGAAGTTGGAGAGATCAAATATGAGCATGAAATTTTAAAAGAGCTCTGCAACTCTACATGAAATCCTAAACTGCTAAAGATCACCACTTGAAAAGATTAGTCTTGGCTACAATGAGAAGAAGGAAACTGCTAAAGAAGACCCAACCTCCTCAAAACATGTGAGTGAAGGAAAAACCAAGAGTTATATTGATGTGCTAAAACATCCTATCAAGGTTGAAGACAACATGAGGGAAGAACATAATGTTCCACATGAGACAAATCTTCCTCACAAAGACAGAATCGTGAAGACTTTTCCATCAAGATGGAATCATAATATCATGTATCAAAATATTTTTTTTGGCTATTGTTACTCTTGCAATGGCTTTGGTCATAGAGCTATAGATTGTAGTATAAATGCAAAAGGAAGTTATATGAGGAACAACAACAAAGATGCCTATGGATTCTATGGGAGAAATTACAACTCATTTTCCCCTTTATTGAATTATAATATTATATGTTATAACTGCAATAATTATGGGCATATCACAAAGTTCTATAGAAGTTTTTTCATAAAAGATAAGAAATAAGAAACCCCAACAGTCATGGAAAGAAATCAGGAACACATGGAATACAAGAAATAAGAATCCATGTTCATACAAGCTGCACTAAATAATAGGGATAAGTGGGACATTGACAGTGGGTGTTCAAGTCACATGACATGAGATAAAACAAAGTTTATTACCTTGAAGAAGAATGAAGGAAACATTACCTTTGGGGATAATGACACTTCAAAGATAGTTGGAAAGGGCACTCTTAGTCTTGAAAATAGAAGGGCTAAGGTAGAAAAGGTTCTCTGTGTTGAAGACTTGAAGCACAATATTCTCAGTGTTAGCCAAATGTGTGATCAAGGACACACTCTTACTTTTGACTCCCAAGAATGTAAGATCAGAAAGGAAAATTCAGGAAAACTAGTTGCAAAAGCAATCAAAACCCCAAACAATGTGTATATTCTTGATGAGATCAATGGAGAAAAATGTTTCATGGGGCAGACAAATCAAAGTTGGCTATGGAATAAAATAATCGACCATATGAACTTTGACAACTTGGTAAAAATTAGCAACAAACAAGCAGTGAGAGATATTCCAAATATCCCAAAACCCTCAAACACTGTTTGTAAGCAATTTCAACATGGAAAACTATCAAGGGTGAGCTTCAAGACAAAGGAATATACAATATCCAAATCATTGGAAGTTGTGCATACAAATCTCTGTGGACCAACAAGAAACACAAGTTTGCAAGGAGAAAATTATTTTATGTAAGTTATTAATGATTATACAAGAATTACTTGGGTTGCCTTTCTAAAAAATAAATCTGCGGAATTTGAAAAATTTAAAGCCTTCAAAACCTTAGTTGAGAATGAGATTGACTTGAAAATCAAATGTTTAAGGTCAGATAATGGAGGTGAGTTTACTTCCAATGATTTTGAAGAATTCTATGAAACTCATGGAATAAAAGGATAGTATTTAGCTGCAATAACTCCTCAATAAAATGGATTGGTTGAAAGGATAAACAAACTTGTACAATAGATTGTTGGGACAATGTTGAATGAAGCAAAATTATTAGAAACTTTTTGGAGAGAAGTAGTTTACACTACTATTTACATTATAAAAAGAGGGAAAAACAAAGTTAATGGTGATTAAACACCCCATGAATTATGGAAAGGCCGACCAAAATTTATAAAACATTTCAGAATATTTGAAAGCAAGTGTTATATCAAAAGATATAATGAGGATCTAGGCAAGTTTGACTCAAGAACCGACGAAGGAATTTTCCGTGGTTATTCATCAAGAAGCTAAGCCTATAGAGATTGCTGGTTTGACTCAATAAAATGGATTGGTTGAAAGGAAAAAAAAACATGTACAAGAGATTGCTGGGACAATGTTGAATGAAGCAAAATTATTAGACAATTTTTGGAGAGAAGTAGTTTACACTACTGTTTACATTATAAAAAGAGGGAAAATCAAAGTTAATAGTGATTAAACACCCTATGAATTATGGAAAGGCCGATCAACATTTATAAAAAAATTCAGAATATTTGAAAGCAAGTGTTATATCAAAAGAGATAATGAGGATCTAGGCAAGTTTGACTCAAGAACTGATGAAGGAATTTTCCTTGGTTATTCATCAAGAAGCTAAGCCTATGGAACGTTACAAAAAAAGACTACAAAAGATTGTTGAAAGCATAAATGTCGGAATATATGAAGCAATACCTCACAAGAACAAACTGCAAACAAAATAAATAGATTACAATGAAGAAGAAGAATAAGAAAATGAAGAAGAAGAAGAGGAAACATAACACCAAGATACATAAACCCCATTAAGGTTTGTACAGAAGAATCATCCATAAAACTTAATTCTTGGTGATAAAAATGCTAAGACATAGACTAGGAGAAAACTGGCAAACACTTCTGAACATGTAAATATCTCTTTTTTGTTCTAAATATAGCTTAAGTTTTTTCAAAGGCTAGTGCTGGTAAACATTGGGTTAATTATATGGAAGAAAAACTAAATCGTATTGAGAAGAATGAGACCTGGGAACTTGTGCCGAGAATAAAAGACAAGAGTGTGATTGGCACTAAATGGGTCTTCAGAAATAAATTCTATGAAGATGGACAAGTAGTAAGAAATAAAACAAGATTATCTTGTAAAGGGTATGCTAAAGTATAAGGTATTGAATTTGAAGAAACCTTTGCTCCTGTTGCAAGATTGGAATCCATTAGAATGTTTTTGGCATTTGCAAGCTTCAATAATTTTAAGGTGTATTAGATCGATCTCAAGTCAACATTTCCAAATGGAAATCTAGAGGAAGAGGTGAACATTGAACAACCAAAAGGATTCTTATTATCAACAAATAACGATTATGTTTGTAGATTGAGGAAACCACTTTATGGATTAAAACAAGCTCCTAAAGCATGGTATTCAAGACTTGACAAGTACTTGCAGTAACAAGGTTTCAAAAGAGGAACAGAAAATATCAATCTTTACATCAAAATAGACAATGAGGATATGTTAATCATTATGGTTTATGTGGATGATATCATTTTTGGAAGTAATGTTGATTGTTGTATCCTTTTCACCACTTGAATGAGCAAAAGAGGGACACTTGCAAGTCCAATTGGGTCAGTTGAACATGACAGAAGTTAGTGCATGAGTCAAATGACTCAGTCACATGAAATAAACAAACAACTAAGCTAATAACAACTAAAGAAACAAAACTACAATGCATAAGGAAATTAGAACCAAAATTAATCAAATAATTGACCAATATTCATGCCACCAATGGATAGATTGTATTAGTGGGAAAACACCAAGGAAAAAGGGGGACTTATGGATCCCCTCTTCCTCCAAGGGAGGGCTCTTGAGTCCCCTATGTGAGAGCTCTTCTTACAAATGGCAAACTAGAAAGGAAATGGTGAAGAAATCCAAGCTTATTCCCTCAAGAGGTGAGGTGAGGTGAATAACTTAATGAGATGATGCTAGTATGATCCAAGAAGGAAAGAGGTTCCTTGTCGGAGAATAGAGGCAGCATAACAATACAATGAGATTCTTGAATTCATAGTGCACCCATGGCCTCTTTTTATAAAAAATATTTGAGGCATTATCCAACCGGTCTTTAGTGTGAACAAGGGGCCCTTTAGGGCACCCTTAGTTCTTTAACCAACCCCCACTCGGATTTAGCTTATATTTGAGGGTCAAATTGACTTGGGAGATGAACTAGAAGTGGGTGAGGGGCCGACAAGAACCATAAATGCACCGTTCTCAGGAGTGCACGGATTTTATCGTACAGAGTCATGCCTCGGGCACATGTGCGCTTTTCTGACGTTTCCGACATGCGCATGCTTCCTATAGTTCTTCTGCACATGTTAATTTTTTAACCAGTTGTATAGTTTGCAGCTTTTGGAAATGCATTTTTGAAGCTATGGGTGAAATAATAGGTGTTTGGAGATGCTGGATTCCTGTAACCATTTGCGGACAAAATTTCAGTGATAACAGATGCCCCCTAGTGTATGAGGTTAGGAGCATACGTATAGTTGAAATACATCAATGTTTCTTCTACTGAGACTACTATTGTAAGAAAGAGTGTTGATAGGAACTACAAGAGCGATTCGTTGGAAGGAGAGGGGAAATTGTGGGACCCAAACCTTTCTCTAGGTGTGGAAAAGGAAAATTTGTGTACAAATGAGGTGGGCATGCCCCATGCTCGTGTCATGTAACTCAAAAAATGTAAGACAATAACTGAAGCTGTATGCTGATGTAGATAGCTGCAGCACCCTCCGAGGTGGTTTGATAATGGCAGATGCCAATTCTGATGGTGATCATACTCTGAAAAGAGGCGATGACAGATGTAATAAGTGTCGGCGGCTCATAGGCATTGATGGCCCAACAAATTCAGAGGTCTTTGGCTAGTATAAAACAATTGCAATAGTTGCATAGTAAGACCCACCGTAACATGAGATTGTGTTGAAGTCGAATGTTTAAGGGGGTTAACGACAACAAAGAGCAATGATGGTTCTCCCTGTGCCGTCCGAGACTCCTCATTGTAAAGGAAATGAGATTCAAGATATCGTTGCCCTCCTGGAAACTGTGTTGATGTCGACAGGAAGGGAGACGTGACTCCAAGAAGCAAAAGGGCTTCATGAAATCCACCAGATGAGATCAGTAACTGATGAGGAACATGGATGAAGTCAAGATGTGGTGAGACTCAAGCTGCCCTTGGTTGGGTATATATGTGAAGTATGAGTGGCAACAACCGTGAAATTGGGTCTAGCGTCAAGGGGACGACTAGACGTGGGTTAAATTGTGTCAGAGGCGTGACAAAGTGGACAAAATCAGAGATCGAGGGTACATGGACTATGGGATACTCGAGGTTTATGGATGATGTCAACAAGAGTAGAATGTAAAGGAATTCCCCAACCAAGGGTGACAAGGATTGCTTTGCCGAAAAAGGAAGGTCATTAAAGGAGACAACAAAAAGCTATGTAAATGCTGGAAATAAAGGCTTTGTACAATTACCAAATGAATAAAGAATAATTTGGGGTAAGTGTGCAGATACAGAAACAGGTGCCCCAATGCAAGATGCCTTGGTCGGTGAGGGCACAAGTTGTGTGGAAAACTAGTGGAGGGTGGGGGCCCCATGGGTGGGTTTCTATATGAGGTAAATGAATGGAGGGAAATCTGCAGATGGGCAAACTGATTGTGGATGAAATGGACAGTTAATGATGTTGCGGGGGTGCAATCAAGCTAGAACCATGATGAGATAACCTGGGAGTCCATTGGGAAAGATAACAAAATGAGGAGAAAGAGTATGTGGCTAATTCTCGAAAATGCGTAAAACTATTAGGACTCCCATCCCTAGGGGGATAAAAAACATGAGTGTCAAAGTGCCAAGGGGGACTATGAATGGGACAACTCATGTGGGGAAGAGTGCTACCAGGTGACAATACTTGAAATGCAACAGAGGTGATAGTACTGCAGAGCCGGAGGTGAGGATCCTACAGGCAAATGTCGGAGGGTGTGACTGGGAGATGCAATTGGTATTCAGAGAGAATGCCTACATGCCAGTGTCAAGTATTTACCTGAAGGGGCTGCGCTAGGGTGTGATGACCAAGTACCTTCATACATGAAAACTGAATACCTGACGTGAACAATATCTAAATATAAAGAACATATAACAGTTATTTGATAATTTTGAACATGAGCATGCGTACCTGGGCGTGATGTGAGAAAAATGCTCCCCTGGGGCTGAGGATGGATGGTGACCTGGGGAATGTAACTATGTAGGTGGCGGGATCCTGATCCCGTGACTGAAGATGGATCGGAAAATAGATGCTTTGAGCTCCTATAATTGAGCATGGAAGTTGGGAAAAAGGGACTATATATAGTTGTAGGGCCCACATGGCCACTTCATTTGTACCTGCTACCATAGTGAATTGATGAGAGGTTTTTAGAGGATATTTGGAGATTCCAGGAGTTCATGCCAGCCGATCCAGGATTTGCGAGAGCCAGGTTAGTGGTCTCATCCTCCTGCATAGTAGTTAGGGCTTCTTTTCTGGGCAGGGTCGTACAGGTGGCCGTATAGGGGATTTTGTGTGGGTGCCCCCCCCAGTATGTGTGCAATCAAAGGATACCCACGCTGGGGTGCATGGCTGTAAAGAGAACAATCTCACATGGGGGCGTGTGAGGGAGTAAAACAAGTGCACATTGGATGCACGCATGTTTGAAGTACAACTGTGCATTGTGTGCAACTGTTTCTCTGACAGCTGCACACTAGTGCGCAGTTGTGTAACGAACAGGTGCGCATGAATGCGCGCATGTGGGTGTGACAAAGGTGCATTGATGCACCTCTGTGTCTTCGACAATGATGCATTGATGCACAATTGTGCGAAGAATAGACACACATATGTGCGCGCCTCTGGGGGTGACATCCGTGCACATGAGGCAAAGCTGGGGGGTTTTAAAAAACTTGTTTTTTTTGAAGTTTTTCATTTTATGAATTGTGATGGATGATCGAGCGTTGTTTGTGTGAATGTAGGTGATCAGTTCAAGATGTCAGTCTGCTGGAGGGAGAGGGAATTGGTGTGCCTCAGGGAGACAGTGAGAGATGATGAGCCGGGCATTCTGGGACCTTTGGCAGCCTGTGGGCTGCTAAAGTTCTTCGACTGCTTGCTGCTATAGGCACATGAGTACCTATTGCAGTTTTTTATTTCCATGTGGAGCACTGAGCTGCAGTGCTTCATTGTGCAGGTGGAGTAACTGACATTCTCTGTGATGGAGGCTGTCTATTTTTTGACCGGGCTTCTGTTTCGGGGGAGGGCCCTACCTACTGATCCCCAGTTGCCATGGGAGGCACACTTGGCACACTTGGCTTGGATGTACTGTTCGGGGGAGGACTTTATGTCAGGCTCGGTTGTGCGGCTTGGGGTGATGGATGTAGTCATTCATCGTTGCATCACAATGATGATCATGAGGATATACAGATCCTTAGACACTTAGCGGATCAGTGGTGGTCAGTTGAGGATCATGCAGAGAGCATTGGATTTTTCCTGGGGCTTGATTCTTCATACCAAGATGATGGGGCAACTCAACTGGTGTCGGGTTGCTGACTCAATTGATTTTTCCTTTGGGTCGATATTGGTGGCATGGTTCTTAAAGAGGGTGCCCATGTTGCACCCTAGAGTTTTTTTGGAGGTGGCTGATGCACGAAAGCCACGATTGATGCGGTGGACATCGATTTTGGTAAGACATGGGGGTGGGGAGGGTGGCCTCTATTTTATGGCCGATCTAGCACGTGTGTGGCATCAGATGCCATAGATCATACTGCAGTTCCCATATGGTGGGATGGAATACTGCCAGGATCCAGATATGTTTTGTGATTTTGATAGTATAACATATGTTTTATGTTTGGATGGATGCTGATGCTATCGTTTGTTTGTTGTGTGTGCAGATGTGGGGTCATGAGGCCGAGAGGTGGAGTTGGTTAGAGCGTTGGCTCGTCAGGGGCCGACGAGACCATCGCGGGGTGAGTCGCCGGCAGGAGAGAGGCGTTGGAGGGATGAGGCTGGTGCAAGTCTAGCTAATGATGTGAGATCTATTGGGAGATGCAGATTCAATGAACCTGGTGCAGGTTCGTCATGTGCACCTCAGGGAGAGGTCGACGGGGTACTTGAAGTTTTCCGCCGCCAGTTGGAGGTGTTCCTACAGGGAGTGCCCGAGGGCATGTGGACTCAGGTCCAAGACGAGGGAGTCTTGGAGCAGTGCGTGGGCCTTCTAGTGGAGTTGCAGACCCTGATCCATAGAGCAGTTGTATCGGGGGTAGCTATGACTGGGCGACTACCCCTCAGACCTGGAAGACCCCCATCAGGTGGGGCACCTCCTCTAGATAAAGGACCTGGTGGTGGCGGTCTAGAGGCACCATGAGTGCTCTTGTTGTATACATTTTTTTGTATTTATATAGGCCTGCGAGCCCATTTTGTATCGGGTAGTGTGACACCTATTTTGTACCTATAGGGATGAGGGGGCTCACCTGCCTACAGGCGATGTAAATTGTGTACCATTTTTTTGTAAACATTTGATGATACAG
>ML785329.1:126087-158576 GCA_009831015.1 Picea engelmannii
TTCACATGTGATGATGTTTTGTGACGCTTTTTATGATGTCTAATCTATATGCTGTGACATAATTTTGATGATTTATGTATGTGTAATGGTGTCTTGATGTGATAAATGCCAATCTAACACTAGGTTAGCCATATTATCTGCTATTTGATTGAATTGTCATTGAATATGTGTAAATGTTGTTAGCACTTGGTAAATTTCCTAGAGGTTGATAGCAGAAGAAATCTACTAAGGTAACTTTATCCAACCACTTTTGAAGCTGGGATCTAGCCCTTCCAACTTCAGAGAGGGATCTCTCTATTAGATTTAGCTATGTTTCATATTTCAAATATTAGGCTAGGTAAAGAAATAGGTCGGTTTACGTTGTCAAAGTGTTTTTTTCGAATTGGTTGAGATAGTCTACACCTCCATTGGGCTATGGGGTCTGTGTTTTAATAAAATATGAAATCCGAACCAGAAACGCAAAGGGAAAAATTTCACAGGGCGAGATAATATAATCACTGGATCTTTCAGTAGCTTAAATGATGAACAACAGAAAAGATGAGAAAGACAATTTCAACAAAGAAGCAATTAAGAATTTCTTGATTGAAAACACCAGAAGATAAAACACTAAAATCTTTCGAGTCAGAAATAGGGTACACGAGATAAATCCTGCAACATTCGTTACTCTTAAAGATTAGATTCAGAAAAAAAAATGATGACAAAGCGAGAATAACATTCAACTTAGAGAGAAAAACATCACCAGTGAATACACACAAGAATCCTGTAAAAATGCCTCCTTTTTATTAATGGAAGATCTCTTCAAAAATATTACAGTCTGATAGCGTCAGGGTGTGATGATCAACAACACTCAATACTTCGAAAGGTGAATTATTTATAACTCAAATTACAAATATCCAGTCATTAATGACCAGGACGTGCTAAATCTATTTTTAGCCTAACTAACTTAACAAAATTCCTAAATCTAGGAACTGCTTGATGATGTGGTGCAACTGTACACTGATTTCGGGGTGGACCGTTGATGAAACCTCTACACGACTTGATCTGACTGGATAGCTAACTGGACTGGGACAACTCATCTGTTTAATAGATCAGATCGTAGAGTTCGTCCCATCTAAGATGACTGGGTACGCTGACTTTGAGCAGTCTTCGATACACTTCGTCCATTTTTGTGTACTTGGCGAATCTCAGCTTTGTGAGGAAGATGTATCGAATCTCGTGTTGGATGCTGATGTCCCACTGGAGGGCATCTAGGAATGCCTTGCCAGTGATACTCCCTTGAATTCCTGCAAACTTTGAACTGTCCTTGGACACATCCACCAATCTCTTCTTGTAATCTGGGAGTGTCATCAATTTATCATTGATCACCTTCAGACCAGGAAGGCCTTTCTTCTGGAGAGTCTCTATCTTGCTGAAGAATCTTTGTACCCCCAGGTCCATTACTTGAACCTTTTCTTCCAGCTGAAGCATCAATCCTCTCTTGGTCAAAATTCTTTTGACCTCAAGGATGGTCTCTGTTCTGTCTTCAATCTTCAACTCTTCTAGTTCTTCCCTGGTCTTAGAATTGAGGAACTTGATGATCTCGTTCGCCTGTGTAGGAATTTCTCCCAATTCCACTCTGATCTTCTCGATGGCCTGTTTTCTCCTCTGGACCAATTCGTTCTGATCAAACATGATCTGGATCATGGGCCATATCTCATTCATGGACTTAGTGATGTCTGTCCAAACGCTCTCTTTCACCTCAGCCAAAGTCTTTCCTACCACTGTTTGCTTCTGAAGCTGCTGTAGTTCCTACTTGAGCTACTCTATCACCTGCTTTTCCTTGGAGAGGCTGGTCTGGAAGGAAGATTTGAGTTCCTGCAGGTTCTCAATCTCCTTTTTTAGCCTGCTGATTTCTGTCTCCTGCAGGTTCATCTTTTCCATGGACTTAGCAAGGTCAACTTTCTTTTCCTGTGATGTCAATGGAGTCACGGATGGGACTTCTGTCACTGATGCTGTGCTCACTCATGAAATCGGAATAGCACTCAATGGAATGACTTCCATCGGCTTCAACTTCTCTTTCTCTTTTAACAACTTCTCCATCTCAGCTTCCATTTCTTTAAGCTGTGCATTCTGCTCCATGAGCAGCTTTAGCATTTCATCTTTCTCTCCTTCTTTCTCTGCTATCTCCTTCACCTGTGAATCCTCTGTGGGCGGGAGCTTCAGTTGTTTCCTCAAGGAGGCTATGTCAGTGTTCTTCTTTTTGATCATCTCCTCAGCTGCTTTCACGTTTGATGGATCATAACCGATCTTGAGGACCAGCTCCTCCAAGGTCTTGATCCTATTGTCCTTTACAAAGGACGATATCTTCTCCAGCTTGAGCTGTGTTTGAACATTGTTCAGGGACACCTGCAATCTAGACGCAGAAGTGGAGGCATGTGCCAACGTGTAGAAAACCATTTCCCCTGTCTGCTTGTGCAGATCCATCTGATCGGCCGGATGTACGTCCTTCATTTGGAATTCAAAGGTGGCCCTCTTGTAGTCATTTATCATCTTTGGATCTGGTACCTGTGCCTGGAGGAAGGCCATGTGCATTCTGCCCTTCTCTGTGTCAAATGCAGACAACAACCTATGTTGTGCAGTCGACGTCTGCTTCCAAAACTGAGCGCAAGTACTGCTGGTCAGGGTCTGGTTCTTTTTCTTTATCAGCTCATATTTTTCAAAAATGCTTAGCTTGGGTCCTACCTTGCCTGGCTGAGTGCTCAATGGGGAGTATGTGGATTTCTTTGGAAATGCTGGGGTAATGACCTTATGGAGGCTTGAACCGAAGGGTGGAATAACAGACTTGGTCACTGTGGTAGACGGGGCCTCTTTTTCCCTGGTCGGGCCAGGGACTAAGGAAGTCTTAGGCCTCTTGGTATGCAGCTGGAATTCCTTGGAAGATACCTCAGTGACAGGCGGAGATAAATCCTGCCTCGGCCTCTTCTCTTTAGGGACCCGTGGAGTGGTCATTTGTGACACAGTGGCCGGGGGATCCTGCTGTTGTACTTCGACCAATGTGTTGGGCTCCCAGGCTATCTGATTTGCAAATTTTTCCACTTCGGGCCTGGACTCATGAACATAGGGGATATTCTTGTTATTCACCCTCATCTCTGAGATGATCTCACATGGATCATAATGCCATGGGAAGCTCATGAAGAACTTCATCTCCCTCAGCATCCTATCTGCTTCCTCCCCAGCGCCACGGTTGTTGCAGATGAAGGAGCCAATCTGCCCCTTGATTCTAAGCTGTTGCTTTTTCTTCAACGACACAAAATGGATATCGTCAGAATTAGTAATCTGCCTTATATATTCTAGAGCAAATATTCTGACAGACAAATACTTGGGCAGCTTATACGGTGCCAACTCACACCCGTATACTCTGATCTCGGTGTGATTTTGATACAAGTACCAATCCCCGGTCTTTGTGTTGTCCGAGAGATGCAGGATCCTTTGAACTTCATCGTTTATCCGAGGCTCGGGCCTGCCGCCTAACATGCTTACCACAGGGTGGTAGAACTGATCGATGAACCCCTTGAAACTATACTCTGTGGAGTTGTGCTTGAGCAAGGAAGTCCATGTTGTGACTGCCTGAGGTTTACCATCTTCATCCATCTTCTGCATGGAAAAGCCAAATTTATCTGCCTGGAAGAAGACGAACAAGTATGCTAGTATCGATGAATATCTGAACATGCCTTCCGTGCCAAAATTCACGAACTGTTCGTGAATATTGTCTGCCAAGAATGTGTTGAAGTCAAACTGGGTGGTGGGCTTTTCATCAGTGGAGAAAATGGATAGAAAACCCAGAATGGGTTCATCTACCCACTGATCAGAATAATATCCCAACAGAGCGCAAAGGGATGAGATGACCTGGTTTCCCTTAGTGGAGAACATGGAAGACAGATAAGGAGGATTTGTGGAGGGAAATTGAGCGGATGGGGGAAGTAAGAGATCGAATATTTGAGCTCTTTGGGGGAGGGTCATCTTCTGGTATAATTTTGTAAGAATTTCCAGATTGAAGGGAGACGCAGAGTCGGCTCAGGGGATTTGCATCATCTGGTCTATGGATTCGAGTGTGATGAGGAACGGGATCTCTCCGGACGAGGAGATGACGACTCTTTGTTCGGGAATATAGTGGGCTTGACACTTGAGATAGAACTCGAGAAAATGGTGGATCTGAGGGAAGAGGTAGAGGGGTAAATTGGACTCCCAGAGTCCAATTTCATCACTCTGGTCCAGGAAAACTTCCCTGAGCCACGACTGGAGGTCTAAGAAATAAAAATCACATTTAGTATCCGCGATTAATCGGTCTTTGTCGACCAGTGGGATCCTGTCCAGGTCGAAAAGAGGCGGGAGAAACAGATTCTCCTCTCCTTCCGTTTGTTTGGACTTTGGCACCATTTCTGCAACAATACCTGCAATAAACACATCGTTAGTGGGGGAGACTGACTGTAGATGAGGGCAACATAATGTAACGGAGGAGTAAGCGATGATTTCTCTGGTGTGATGGGTGAATAACGAAAGTAAGGGGCATAATGGTAGTTTTATTTAAAATGGGGTCGGTATGGCGCGGGAGACAGGTCAGCTGGATAACGGATAGACTATCCAGTAATAAATGGCCAACAGATCACTTTGAGGGTAAGATGGTGGGTGACTGTGACTGAGGGATACGAACGGGTGACGTGGTGGCTATCGATTGGAGGTAAAAGTCATAGTAAGGGGCTATCCACGAGCGAATGGGGGGTAGGGAATGACAACAGTTATGGGACATGACCAGTTTGGAAAAGGTGGAAGGTGACGTCCAGAGGTGACGGAGGTCTGTCAGATAGAAAATGGTGACGAGACTCGGGGCAATAGATTGACGCCACATATAAGGAGGTCCCGCCGAAGGGAAGATACCATTCCGGACCCCCCCCCATCAGTTAAAAGTAGATCATCCGGGGGGGTCCGAAATCCATTTTGGGTCGTTGATCTGCGCGCCTTTTATCACTCATTCCGGACCCCCCCCTCCATTAAAGAAAAAACAGACGGGGGGAGGGGGGGGGGTCCAGAATCCAATATTGATCGTTGATTTGAGCGCTCAATCTTGAGCCGTCCAGACGAGCGCAAGTCTTATCATCGATTCTGGACCCCCCTCGGTTAAAAGCAGAATGGTCGGGGGGGTCCAGAATGCTCCGTACACCGTAGATCTGGGCGCCACGATCAAGACCATTGATATGTGCAGGGAGCATAAGTGGGGAGCGGAAAACACATGCGCCAGGGAAAAACTTAGGATAAATGTTTTTTTATGGGTTTTTCCAAGGTTTTCCAAGTAGACACCACCAAGGGGTTAGGCAAACGATCTTTTTAAACATCTTAAAACATGGTGCAACACTTACATCAAACTGGTTCTTATTGAAATGAAGCAACACAACAACTAACCTATATTCTAACCTATCTTCCTACGACAATTAACCCAGATTAGACTGTTGGGTTAAGAAATTACTCTACCTTGGGGATATCTGACTAAGATTAAACTGTTTAGCCAAATTCATTCACTATCCTATCAACATCAAATTTAAAAAGAACTTGGCCATGCTTGAAAGGTATGGACCAAGTTACTATTATTGCATGGGGCTTGTATTGAAATTCTTTTATGCCCTCTTTTTCTTTTCTTTCTTTTTTCTTTTTCTTTTCTTTTCTCTTCAAATTATTTGCAGAATGAAAAATCATTTTTCAACCAAAACACTAGAGACAGATAATATCCCAGTCACCAGTTGATCCTATAACTTATAGGGTGATAACAACGGCTCCACCAGGGGATGGTACTTGCCCTGTGAAGTGCCAAGAATCCTGGTTCCTGTCATTCTGAAAATTTCTACCTAGTAGCCTTCGTTGGTTTTATTCTCAAAAAATGGAAAAACAGTGGTCAGTAGCTTAGGGCCTTCTCTTCAGGCTTCTACCAATTGACTAATGTTCTTCACTCAGAAAATGCAGGCGAAAAATAAAAATAAGAATGGTATGTACAATGGAGAGTGAAAACTTGAGTCTTTTACTGAGGTGGCACATAATGCTTCAACATTCTGCCATTTACAGGTCCTCCTGGCAGATCTGTCCCATCAGCGTTGTTTAACAAGAAAGCATTGTTTCCCCTGAAATCTTGGATCATGTATGGTCCTCTCCACAGACTGTCAAATTTTCCATGTTTTCCCTTGTCTTCATTTCTAGCGTCCCATCTCAGCACCAAATCTCCTAGTTCAAAATCATCTTCCTTGGTTCTTTTGTCAAAAATATTTTTGATGCTTTCTTGGATTACCTGAGTCTTGTTGAAAACGTCTTCCCTAGACTGCTGCAAATGGATCATCTGGTTGATCCTTCTCCGTGAATCATTTGGTTCAGCTTGTACATCTTGAAGCAACTTCATGACAGTGACTCCTAGGGAAGTGGGGAAAACTACTTCAGTGCCATAGACCAACTGGTATGGTGACATACCAATTGACCTCTTGGTGGTTAATTTGTCAGCCCATAAGGCAAACACCAACTTGTTATGCCACGATTTCTTGTTTTCCTGCAATGTTTTCTTAATGATATTTACCAAGGTTTTGTTTGAAGATTCCGCCAGCCCATTCCCCTGAGGGTAGTAGGATGTGGAATTCCCCAAACCAATGTGATACTGGTTTAAGAAATCTATGAGCTTCTTCGACCGAAAAGAAACTGCATTGTCAGTTATAATCTTTCTAGGACATCCAAAGCAAGACAAAATATTATTTTCAAGGAATTTGATAATAACAGAGTCAGTGGCTTGCCTGCTTGGTACTTCTTCGATCCATTTGGTAAAATAATCAGTGGCAGTGAGAATCCACCTGTGCTAGCCTGAAGAAGGGGGATGTATTTCTCCAAAGAAGTAGTTTTTGGAGAACTCGAAAGCTTGCGTCCCTAGTATGGTCGCCAAAATGTTAACGCTCTGTAATTTGCCTAAGGCTGCAGAGGCAATCACAGAGGTAACCTCAAACCACTTGGAGTCTTGGATCTATCCCTCCAAGACTCAGAGAGGGCTCTCTCTTTTCAAATTAACTTGGTTTGTATGGGATGGATTTTAGGCTAGCTATGAAAGTAATGAAAGTATGGGGTTGGGGTTTTGGTTTTTAAATGGTTAGTTTGGGACAACAAGGAGGGCCATTGGGAAAATGGGGTCTACACTTAAAAGTGTGATTCACTCTCATATCTAGACAAAGTTCTTACACAGGGCAAGGTAGCAGAAATGTTGGATCGAATTAAGTTTTGATGGTGTCGATTTGAGGAAGAAATAGGGGAGAAAAAAGCCAAGCAAAGGAGCAGCTAAGAATTCCTTAACTGAGATTTTTAGAAGAGTAACATAAGGATTATCAAAAGAAAAGATGCAGAGTATTTGCCAATAAATTCTACTCCGTTGCTATCTTCTGACAATAAGAAATTGAAAACAAGCGTAATGATAACAGGAAAACACTTAACAGATAAGGGAAACGCCACCAACACCTCCGCACATGAATCCTGTAAACAACATGTCTATTACTGATCAGTCATCTAAAGATTACAGAAAATGTTTTCTGGCCAAACACAGCCCACTGTCCAGCAAAAAGGGAAAAAATTTCCTACAGGTCGAACCCCCTCACACAGGTCAAACCCTCTCCTACTCAGCCCGAACCCCTTTTTTTTCTTTTACATGTGTATAAATAAGAAAGATATCTCAGTCCTCTAACACTTGAGCTCATAACTCTGCTTTCTAAAAATAGAAAATCAGTTACAAAATTTTCGACACCTGTAGACTGTCTCAAAAACAAACAAAAACACAAACCAAAAGGAAGGTTAAAATTTGTAACTGCTGCCTCGACATCTGGCATACTGGAGGTTGTTTAAGATTTGTTGGTGAACAAATTCTAACAAAATAAAAAACCAATGAATGCAGAAGTCGTTGAATGCTTGAGGTTGTTGGAGATTTGCTGCCAGTTGGAGGATCGGTGCTCTAACCTCTGCCATGTGTTCCCTGATCTTTCTCAACCATTGCCTCAAATCCTGGATCATTGATCTGCTCTCGCTGATCTAGTGTTTGACTGCCAGTTGTATTTAAAATGCCTCAAAACAAGGATACTCTACCACCTCTGTCTAACTGCTCCACATGGATCGCGCACTGTTCTTTGGCCAATCATGCATTGTTGAGAAATAGAAGCCGCAAGGACTAGCACTTTTCAATTGTAAAGATAATAAACCTAGTAACATGATGACAATATAAGCCTCAGCTCCAACGATTCTAGGAAACTGTGATTAAACCACTACATGGAAAGCTATCTTCAGGATGCAAACGAGATTCACTGAAACAAAGTACAAACCTGTCCCAAACTGTGGAAAGTAAATTAAAGTTTTGACAGTGAATAGTCCATAACATCCACAAGAAAATCAGAATCTTCCTTCGTGAAGCACATTGGAGGCTTGATTCTGAAGACATTTCCATACATTCCCCCTTTTCCAACCAACACTCCCAGATCTTTCATCCTCTCAAACGCAAGTGAAGTCTCTTCTCTGGCTGGTGTTTTTGAAGTTCGATCAGTTATAATCTCAACCCCAACCATTAGACCTCTTCCCCTTACATCTCCAATGATTTCATATTTGTCTTGAAGTTATTTCAAACGGTTGATTAGATGAGCACCCCCAACAACACAATGTTCTTGTCATTTTTCTTTGTCTAAAACTTTTAGCACTGCATGGCCACCAGCAGTGCAGACTGGATTTCCACCAAAAGTAACACAGTGAGATCATTGTGTTAACACTTGAGCAATTTCTGGAGTTGTTACAACAACACCAGGAGGAAATCCATTCTCAATACCCTTGGCCATAGTTACAATGTCAGGGATAACACCTTTTGTTTCAAAGCCACAGTAATGACTTCCCATACAACTTGACAACAAGTGAAGGACAACCTTCTTTTGTAATTCTTTGATACAGACACCTAGACCAGATAGAGACTCAACAAGTTTCAAGCAATTGGAGTTCGTCTCAAGAAGGCTGCAAGAAAGAGAGAAAGAAATTATGTCTGAGATGGCAAGCCATTCTTCATCTGTGAAGGCCTGCGTTATGAAATTGTGCTCCATTTCTTTCTCGAGATTCCTGAAACCTGAGTTTTCCTCTCTTATAATCCCATGGAAATTGAAGCCATCTTTGTTGATCCTTACATCAGATATCAGATCTTAGTGGACCAAAATACGATCACAGTCAATATTAGTCTTCTCTGGACCAAGATCGAGATTGATTTCATCCCCATGTGAAATCTGCTGCACAAAATAGCGTCCAGCTATCTTCTCCTTCACCATTTCTTCAAAGATTTTACTTTGGTGTTTCTTAAATTGTACAATGCGATCAACAAAGGTTTCTCTTGCCAAACAGAGTGTGTTGAAATACTCTTCAAAATTGTTCTGAAACAAAGTTCCAGATAGCAGAATTCAAACCCTTTATTCACTCTCATTAATAAATTCCAAATCTTTGAGTTACGACTTCAAAGGGTGTGGCCTTCAAGAATTAAAAGATCTGGACTCCTTGTAAGGTACCTTCCTATCTGCTTGGTCTCTTCAAACATTTGGCATTGTCTTCATTGGTGAAAATGTAAAACAAAAAGTAGCTTAGAATCAACACACTTTCCTTATGCCACTCATGTAGCAATTTATGCTGTAAATATTATAAAACTGTATGATGAAGTTGCCAGACATGGAGATCAAGCAGGATTAGAACATGAGGCGTATACTTAAATGAAAACACATTTTGGTTTGTCAAATTAGCTGTTCTTCTTTCACCTTAACTTCTGCTTGAGGTTTTAACATCGTTGTCTCCGCAAATTGGAGTGCCTGTTCAACCTTTTGTATACAGGCCTTTTGTTTGGTCAAGAATTTGAGGAAAACCAACATCTGGCTTTCGACTCACACCTGTAACTCTCATCATATACATCATGGTGAAATTTTGGCTCCTAAGAATTCACTTCCACAGCTTCCAAACTCCTTAGCGATGGATGGAACAAGAAACTGCCTCCAATTTTGTGTTCAAATGGGAGATTGCCAGATGTCCAATGAGGAATTCATGGTAGAAAACAAGCCTGTGCCTTTATTTTATTTTTGGCTTCTGTGGGCAATATCCCACATTCACGTGGTAAACTGAACTTTGGTTGTTTATATGAGCCAACAGTCACATGTTCTCTCGATGAAGTGAGCCCGAGGCTGTGCTTTGGAGTTTGGCGTTGGCGCTGGCTTGTGTGTTGGTTGTTGGTTTATGAAATGGTTCTAACTCTCGGTGTCTTGGAGATTGGCCCTCGACCAATATAACTTTTTGGAAAATATATATATATTTTTTAAAATTTACATTTCGAAAAAACCAAACAGAAACACTCTGCATAAAGGACGAGGGGCCAATTTTGGCTTCAAAAGACCAAAAATTGATTATAAAAACCAAATTTGGCCAATAAACCACAAGAATAAAATTTTTCCATTCAAACCAATTCATAATTTGAGGAAAGTTCAACGAAGATCTCATTCTCAAAGTGTTCGCCGTGATCGAGGAATAGTTGTAGTGGGATGCCGAAGTGGGAAATGATGTGATTAAAGAAGAAACATGATGCAGTGTCAGTGGTGTTGTTGAAGGTAGGCATGGCTTCATCCCACTTGGTAAAGTAATCGACTGCCACGATGATGTACTTGTGTCCATTGCTAGATGGAGGATTGCAAGTCATGAAGTCTATGCCCCATTTGAAAAAGGGGGCGACAGTGATGAAGGGGTGTAGAAGAGCAGGTGGTGCTCATGCTTTATTTGCATACAGCTGGCACTTGTCACATCACTTCACAACATGGATGCAGTCATGAAACAATGTGAGCCAGAAGTAGCCTGCTCAAATTATTTTCTAGGTGGTGGACATCCCTGAGAGGTGGCCACCACAGGCACCGCCGTGGCAATCATTCAAGACTCTATCGGCTTCGTCAATGGTCAAACATCGACGAAGTATGGTGTTGACCCCTCATCCATATAGGATGTCATAGATAAGGATAGATCAAGGGTCCTGATGGTAAATGCGCCGATGATCATCTCTGGAGAGGTGAGTCCCAAACTTTTGTGTCCGAAGGTAGACGAGAAGGTCGCCATACCAGGGGTCATCCGAGGGGATGTAGAAGAGGTGTTCGTCGGGAAAGTCCGTATTGGTGGGCGAACTAGCAACGTCTGAGGGAAACGTCGTGATGAGTTTGGCAAGGATGAGCGCTTTCTTTATTTTGGGAGTTGAAAACTCTAAGTCGTATTTCTGAAGGATGACGATCCATTGAGAAAATTTTCCATTAATTTTTCGTCGACTTAGAAAGTACTGCATGGTGTTGGAATCTGCCACGACTTTGGTAGTGTGAAGAAAGATATAATGATGTAGCTTTTGGACTGCGAGGACAACCATGAGGGCGATTTTCTCTTCATGATTGTACTTCAGGGGTGGCCCTGAAAGGTTTTTACTGATGTAGTAAATTACATGTTCGCGACCATCATCCCCTAGTTGGACGAGAACTCTTGCTACTGATACGATTGAGGCTGACAAGTAGAGGATATAATTTTGATCATAGTCGGGTGGACTAATCAAAGGGGCGTTGGAGAGTGTCGCTTTTAAATCATCAAAAGCGATTTGAGCATGTTCGTCCCATCGAAATGGGATATCATGATGCAATAAACAAAGAAAACTGTGTGTGCGAGTGGCATAATCTAGGAAAAAGCTTCACAAAAATTTGGCTTTGCCTTGTAGGCTCTGCTGTTGGTGCAAATTCCACGGTGGTGGAATTTCTCTGATATCTTGGACCTTGAGGGGGTCCATTGTGATGCCTTGTTGGGAAACGATGAACCCAAGGAGGCGGCCGAAGGTGACGCAAAAGACACACTTGAGGGGATTCAAGTAGATATTGTACTGCCAACATCGTTGAAAGACGACCCATAAGTCTTCTAGATGTTGAGTGCATTTCTTGGATCGAGCGTTGAGGTCATCCAAGTAA
Organism: Picea engelmannii; assembly: GCA_009831015.1. NCBI lineage: Eukaryota > Viridiplantae > Streptophyta > Pinopsida > Pinales > Pinaceae > Picea > Picea engelmannii. The sequence goes on from ML785329.1 coordinate 138,117, forward strand.
GCAAGGATGATGCGAGCGATATCATAGAAAATGTAAGTCATGGCCCTTTGGAATGTCGCACCGACATTCTTGAGTCCAAAAGGCATGAAACGATACGCAAAAGTACCCCATGGGGTGGTAAATGTTGCTTTATACTGATCTGTTGGGTGGATATGTATTTGATTGTAGCCAGAAAACCCATCCATGAAGGATAAGGCCTCATGGCCGGCGCAGTCATCAATAATTTGGTCGATGAAAGGTGTAGGGAAGTTGTCTTTGGGACAAGCGTGATTGAGATTGCAAAAGTCGGTGCAGACCCGAATGGTGCCTTTTTTTTTGTTAACAGGGATGGGGTTGGAGACCCATGATGTGTATGTGATGGGGTATATGAACCCAACAACGCGTAGTTTGTCACTTTCGGCTTTGATAGCCGCTGCTTTGGATGGGTGCAGTGGGCGTTGATTTTGTCGTATAGAGGTGATATTTGGCCATGTTTCGATACAATGTTTGACAATAGAAGGATCAAGGTCGGGCATCCCCATGTATGACCAGGAAAAAATGTCCCAGTATTCCTAAAAGAGAGTTTTGTAAGCTGTGATTTCTTCAGGGGAGCATGCGATGCCAATGGTGATTTCTTCTACAATTCCAGGTTTGATGGAAATGTCAATTTTGACAGTGGGGGAAATGTTGGCCATGTTTCCTTCTTCAAAAGCATCAGGGGTCGGGATAGAGTTATTGAACCAGTCTATATTCCAAGAGGGAATGAAATCCTTTGTTTCGATTTTGTATATGGAGGCTTGACTAGGAGGGTCAAAGGCTTCCTGTGAGAGAAAGAGCACTCTGTGATGGAGCGCATTCCATGGGCAATCGGTTGCAGTTAGTTCCTCTAGGATATCTTCGTCACAGTGGAAAGTGAGAGAATATAGGGGATCCAGGGAAGGAATATTGGTGACTGTCACCGTGTGATTTTCTTTAGGGGGTGAAGATGTAGAGGGGGTATCACAACTATGGTGCGATAGCGTGCTTGACATAAACCAAATGTCTAGAAACTGTGGGTTGTAGACTATGGTTGGGGGTAAAATTTCTTGAGGGAAATGAACCAGAGAATTGGGGGGATTTGGGGGAAAATCCTCAGACAGTCTATCCAGGAACCATGGAGGGGTAGGAAGTGTCTCAGGTTCAGGGGAGATGATGTGAACATTATCTGGAGAGGGAGTAGGGGGAATCACTTGTATCACTGAAAGTGGGGTGATTGGAGGATTTTGAATAAGGGCCATTTGACGACGCTTGTATTCAATGATCATGGGACACTGGTATGTGAAATGATCAAGTGAGTCATAGAGAGAGCAAGGACATCTCATCCATTCATTGACTAAAGTTGTGTAATGGATGTCAATGAATCAGGTACTTGATGACTTGGGTGGGGAAGGGTCCTGCTGAAAGCTTTGGCATACTGCTGTTAGCGTCTGTGAAAATTGAGGTAGTGTCGGGCAATGGTGAGTGTAGTGGCTATACTCTAAACAGATGGCACACGTGAATCTGGTTCGTAGTCCTTTACTGCCTGTAGTAGGGGACGCAGTGGAAGTACTAGGTGTGATTTGTGAAGCGATGAGAAGTGTGGTTGCTCGAGGAAGTTTGATCAGATTGCGTAACTCGGGGAGAGAGGGACATCTATTTGTGGGGTGTCCTTCTTTCTCACAGAGTGCACAAGGAGGTTGAACTCAGGGAGGAAGTGGAGTGTTGGGCTCGTTCTTCTTCCATCTGCCCCCAGCTGTGGTGGGGGAGTTGGCAATTGGGGGTGAAGGTAGTGCAGTTGGAGTTAGTATTGGAATTTGCATCGGGATTCCTTCTGTTTAAGGAGGGAGGGATGGTTGAGGGACAATCGTGGGTGGGTGTAGATACCATACCGAAATGGGCACCATGTTGGGAATGGTAAGCATTGCGGCTACCTAAAAATCTTGTATGCCTGGTGGGGGGTAGAAGAAGGGGATTTGAGTAATGGCTTGGGGGATTGTCTACCAAACCAGGATTTGACCCCGGGGGAGGGTGAAATTAGGGGTGTGTGGTGTCAGAGGGTTCTTAGGGGGTTCCTGAGGTAGGATTTCTTCCGTTAGTGGGGCTTTAGGGAGTGGAGAAGCCTCTATGGGAGGAATGGTATCTCTATTGTCAGTTTCATTGGAAGATACGACACACACTTTTGGCGAGGGGTGTATGAGCAGGGGTGCTCCATGGTATATCCCTAGCAAGGATGGGTCCTTGAAAATTCTGGGGCCCATCTCTACGAGTGGGTAGGCATCGAAATTAGTGTGGACAAGAGGTAGGATTTTATCGATGTTGGAGGAATGGTTGGGTTCGTAATGTGAAACTTGGTTGATGGTGATGATCTTCCCATTGCGGGGGAACATCATTGATCAAAACATAGTAGAGGCCACAACCTTCATAGACTACATGTATCTACGTCCAAACAAGATGTTGTAATAGAGCGGGGTGTCGATAACCTTAATGTCAATAAGAATGGTTTTTCCCTCGAGTTCAATGGGGACATTTTGAAAGAGCCCCTCAGGAGAGGATGGTCGTCCATCATAAGCTCTCAAAGTGATGGCGGATGGTATTAGCTCAGGGGAGCCAAGTTTCTACCATACCGTTTTGGACATGATGCATGTGGATGCACCTTCATTAGTGATGCATCGATGAACTGTGATGTTCTGAATATTGAATGGTATCTCGAAAGCTACCAAAGCGGGGAGACGGGGTTCCCCACAATCTAGATCAAATGTGACGAATCTAGTATCAACAGGTTCAACTGCCCCCAAGGCAGAAATAAATGATTTCCGTTGAGTGGGAAAAGTTTGGAGAACCTCCAAAACCGACATGGCTACATGAGATTGCGCCAAGTCATCGACCAGACTGTAATTGTGTGACGCCCTAGCTTGATGGTTGTTGACATTTCGTCGTAATGGGATGTGAGGAATACAAATGGGCGGGTCACTATTAGGGCGAGGAATCATCAAAGGTTGTTCGGTTGTAACTAGAACTGCTTCCGAAGTGGTGGGAGTAGATTCAGGGGGTGCGCTGTATTGACGACTGCGTGTTTGTAGAAGAATTTATTCCTCGTTAGTGAGGAGGATATTGCAATCCGTCGGATTCCCAGGGTTTTGATACTATCCCAGCTGTGGTGGGGCAGGATGCATCTCCTGCTAGATATTCATCACACCTTGGTGTGGAATTGGGTTTTATAACACAACCGGGGGTAGTTGTTGCAAATACTGTTGTGGGGCCTGCTGAGGGGCAGGCGACGCTGGAGGATGTGGCACCTTCATTGAATCTTTCTTTCGTTTGAAGTCAGCGATTTGGGGGAAATGGTGAGTATAATGACCATGCTCACCATAAAGGGGCACAAGGGAAGTTCATCCAGAGGTTGTTGTTGTTGTTCCTCCCTTGGCGTTTATTGTTATTGCCCCCTTGGGGGTTCTGGTTCCCCTGATTATGGTTGCCCCCAGCAGGTTGGTTTTGTTGGGGGTTGTTTCCCCCTGGTTCTGGGTTATTATTGTTTTGGTTTTTCCCTTTCTTTTTGGCATTATTCGACTGATGGACCATATTTTCCGTATTTAGTTGTTCAAAATTTTGAAATTGATGAATGGGAGAGGGTTGAACAAAGTTAACCCCAGGGTGTGGTTGTCCTTGTGGAGGAGCAATAGGCTGTGGAGGACCAAGAAATGGAAAGTACAGATTAGTTTGTGGTGATGACCCATAGGGTGCATAGGAAGGTGTAGTTCTTTCTTTAGTGCTCAGGATGTAAGCTGAGGTAGAGGGGGTACCATAACTTGGCTAATCAGTCAGGCGCATCATGGGTGCCGATGTGGGTCCACTCATGGGTGGGAGGGAAACAACAGAGTATGGCTACTGATAAGGGGGAGGAGGGTAATAAGGGGCTCCTCCATACATCTATGGATGTTGAGGTGTACCATACATGGGTGGTGGTTGAATGTACAGATTGTGGTGTGTTGTGGTACCAATCAATCCATCCACTGAGTGAGACATCCCAGGTTTGTCCTGGCCAAATGGTATGGGTCTCGAGGCGTCGAGTAGTACCGTATATAAGTATCATGACTGTGAATAAATGAGGTCATACTGTTGAGCCTTGCTGATGGCTTCCTCTTCACTTTGGGGAAAGGTGGAGGCCACATATTTGGCAAGGAGAGGGACGAGTGATCTAAGAAACCAGTCGAGGCATTGTTTCTTGGTGGTTTCTGCTTTGCATAAACCATGTCGCCGACTCCATTCGTGAAGGTGGTCGACGATATGTGTGGATGAGGTTTGTTTAAACTCTAAGAGCAGTTCTAGACCATTGTCATGGCGGATTGGTAATTGAAAGAAGGTCAAAAATGTTTTGGTCAACGATTCAAAAGTCACATGGGACCCTGATTTTTTGTCTACATACCACTTGGCTGATGGGTCTGTGAGTGTGCGCTGAAATAAACTTAATTGGACGGAGTCGTCCATGATGTTGTTTGAAGAGCACCATAGGTGGAAGGTCATGACATGGTTGGCAGGATCTTCTCTCGCCTTTCCTTCAAACTTGAGAATGTCCGAAGGTAATTTGGTAGGCATTGCGGGCCAGGTGGGGTCGTGCAATATAGAATCATTCATGAGTTTGCTCATATATGGTATGTTGAGGGAGGCCAAATATGGCATTTGGAGTGGTGGTGGAGGATTGGTTCCAGCCATGGTGTGAGTGGTTTGTGTACCTGACCCTTGAGGGGGGTTAGGTGGGGTTGTACTTCCTCCTTGAGAAGAAGTCTTTCCCTTACCTCCTTGTAAAGGAGAGCTAGCAGATGGTTGACCTTGGGAAGTGGACCCAAGTAAAGTGGAACCAAGCAAAGCTGATCCCAATATAATAGCACTCATAGGGTCGTGAGAGGGTTGATCCGATGAGTTGGCAAGACTAGGAACTCCTCCTAGAAGAGGAGGGAGTTTCTGCAAGTGTCTGGAACGATGAGGGTTCTGTGGGTCCCCTATGCTGTCCAACTAGCAAAGTGAAATGCGTGTGAATGATGATGAGAGCAATAAATGAACAAGAGTCTTTGTATAATTTTGGACCTTCACAATATATCTCACAATCGTATGTAATCAAAAAATCATCACACATAAATCAATTGACAAGAAGCATACATGTGGGTAGGTGGATTTTGTTCACGTGGGAGAACAAAGAAAACAAACGCTCGTGTCCTAAAAAGACGTAATGTCCTTCCTCTCAAATAACATTGGAGCTTCCAATAGTACTCAACAGTGGGGTCTGAAGCCACCGGAAGAGGAACTAGTGAAGGATGCAATAATTGGTTATAATGAGGGGTAGAAGGTGCATATCCCGAAAGAGCTGGCGATATTTCCCAATAGCCACACAAAATCCAATCAAGGTGCAATTGTAGCCCACAATTGCCACCTGGGTAGATGTCCTAAAAATTGGTCACTAGGTACCTCCGTCAATGTGCGACATTTAGATTTTCGGCCTCAAAAATGGGTCACGGACTAGATCCCTTCCAAGAGGTGGGTGCCTCAAGGGGGGACGCAGAGAACAACCAGAACTCGGCCTTCGACCCTTCACGGGTATCTCCCTGCCTTATGGTGTAGGAACACTTGACTTGGAGGATTTTAAAGTTCCCTATTTGTCAACTTCTAATGTTTGAAGACGTGAGAACCAGATAACGGGGAGTTTTTTGAATGCCTATCCCCGAGATCCTACCTAGACTAAAAAATTTCTTTTGGCACCTCCTATGGAGGAAAACTTAGTGAGTTTTTTAGAAAAATTCTAGATGTTGTTGTTTTGAGAGATTGGGGGTGTGAACCAATCTCATTTGAATTAAGTGGGAGTGGATAATTCCTTCAAGAAATAGTGGGACGTTTCGAAATCCCTTGGGAGGAAACCTACTTCAACCTCCACAATTCAAGATGAAATTATGTGAGTGAGTAGTGACTTTGTGTGTGAGCAAGTGATAAAATGTGCCAAATTTTTAATAAGTTAGGTGTCACTTTGTAGCATGTGAACTTCGTGTGGTCCTTTACAAGTCTTGATTACGTATCTTACTAGATGTCATTGGTACAACCTTGCGGAATTTTAAAGTCCCTAAAGAACTAAAATGTGGACATATGATTCCTTACCAATCCTTTAAACTCCCTAATGTGATTTAATCTAGGAAAGTTTCAAAAACTATCCTAGATTACAAGCATGTGGGCATGCGTGGGCCCGTTACAATAATATTTAAACTCCCCTAGTGATGTAAACTAATAAAGTAGCTTAAAAAACTATCCTAATATTTGCAACATGTGGGCATGTATGGGCCCTTACAAATTTAAGATTTTTTGAAAAGAAACTAAGAGGGGCCCTAGGGGGGCTTTGTCCTCTCCGAAAAGATTTTGTTTTTTAAGGGAGATGAAATCTTCCCTCATTCGTTTTTTCTGATTCTCAAGATCACTCCATGGTGCGAGAGAAGAGCATACTCAATGATTGAATTTTGATTTCTAGTCTCAATGCAAGTGTTTATATATGTGATATAAAATGATCTTAACTTAACTTTTACAATCAAAACAAGCCATCCATGTGGCAAAATGAAAGCAAGAGAGGAGAAATATGGTTCTTTTAAACCTCCTAAGTGCATATGTTTTGACTAACCCTTCACGTGGTGAGGGAATCTAAGTGTGGTGCATATATAAATTGCATAGAATCAATATTTAGAAGGCCATGGGCCTTCCAAACATCACAAACAACTCTTACAATATTGGATTTTTGGACAGATGCACGGGCCCCAGTTTAGACATAGGCACATGTGGCGCCAATGCGTAGAGAAACAAGGACCTATTGGCACACCATGTGCAAAATGCGTTGGGAAACATAGTGTTGTTGGTGCACGTGCTCGAAAGATGTGCATGTGGGCTGAAAAACCTGTGCACATTCTGATACGTGTCTGAGAAGAAAATTTTAAATGAAATTATCTTATTCCATCTCTGAATTAAGCTCTTTGCAGGTAGGCCTGGGTCAGTTATGATCCCTGCAAGGTAAATAGATAAAAAATAAGTGCTCAAACAACCCAAATAGGGGGGGAATTGATACCTTTCCCCCGTATGGTCGCCAATCTATTGTATCCTTTTCGACAGTTGAATGAGCAAAAGAGTGACACTTGCAAGTCCAGTTGGGTCAGCTAAACATGACATAAGTTAGTGCATGAGTCAAATGACTCAATGACATGAAATAAACAAACAACTAAGCTAATAACAACTAAAGAAACAAAACTACAATGCATAAGGAAATTAAAACCAAAATTAATCAAACAATTGGCCAATATTCATCCCACCAATGGATAGATTGTATTAGTGGGAAAACACCAAGGAAAAGGGGGACTTATGGATCCCCTCTTCCTCCAAGGGATGGCTCTTGAGTCCCCTATGTGAGAGCTCTTCTTACAAATGGCAAACTAGAAAGGAAATGGTGAAGAAATCCAAGCTTATTCCCTCAAGAGGTGAGGTGAATAGCTTAATGAGATGATGCTAGTATGCTCCAAGAATAAAAGAGGTTCCTTGTCGGAGGATAGAGGAAGCATAACAATACAATGAGATTCTTGAATTCATAGTGCACCCATGGCCTCTTTTTATAGAAAATATTTGAGGCATTATCCAACCGGTCTTTAGTGTGAACAGGGGGCCCTTTAGGGCACCCTTAGGTCTTTGACCATCCCCGCACTTGGATTCAGCTAGGATTTGAGGGTCAAATCGACTTGGGAGATGAACTAGAAGTGGGTGAGGGGACGAAAAGGACCATAAATGTGCAATTCTCAGGAGTGTGCGGCTTTTATTGTACACAGTCGCGCCTCGGGTGCATGTGCGCTTTTCTGACGTTTCTAACATGCACATGTGCGCGTGCTTCCTGTAGTTCTTCTGCGCATGTTAATTTTTTAACCGGTTGTATAGTTTGTGCCTTTTGGAAATTCATTTTTGAAGCTGTGGGTGAACTAATAGGTGTTTGGAGATGCTGGATTCCTGTAACCATTTGCGGATGAAATTTCAATGATAACACTGATAGAATGGGCCAAACTTTTGCTGAAGAAATGCAAAGATAATTTGAGATGTCCATGCTTGGAGAAGTATCGTTCTTCTAGGGTTGTAGATTTCTCAAACCAGGAAAGGCATATTCATTTCTTAGACTAGATATATCAAGGAGATGTTGAAAAGGTTTGAAATGGAAGAATGTAAACCTGTCAACACACCCATGGTCACTGGATGTAAAATGAGGAAAGAGGATGAATCAAAGGAAGCTAATCAAAATCTGTACAGATCATTGATAGGAATCCTACTATATGTGACAAATTCAAGGTTATATATCATGCAGGTAGTAGGGTTAGTTGGAATGTTTCAAGCTGCACCAAAGGAAACACATGTGCAGGCAGTAAAAAGGATATTTAGATATCTAAAAGGAACTTTGGAGTTTAGTTTATGGTATCCCACAGGTACACAATTTACACCGACAAGCTATACAGAAGTAGACTGGGAAGGTAGTGTGGATGACAAAAATATAAAGAACACTAGTGGTGGAGCATTCTTTCTAGGCAACAATCTAGTGTCTTGGTCAAACAAGAATCAATCTTCAATTTCTCTATCCACAATAGAAGCATAATACATTGCAACAACAACATGTTGTACACAAGTGATCTGGATGAAACAAACGTTAAAGGACATTAAGGTAGAGTATAATCAACCAATATAAATTATATGTGACAATACTAGTGCAATAAATATTTCAAAGAATCCTGTTATGCATTCGAAGACAAAGCACATTCCAATCAAATATCATTTCTTAAGAGAGAACGTCACAGAACAAAATGTCAAGATGGAATATATTGGTACAAAGGAACAAATTGTTGATATATTTACAAAACGTATTCTGAAAGAGACATTCGAGTATCGCATAAAGAAATTTGGAGTGGTACCCATTCCAACCAATCATTGAAACACTTCAAGAGAATCACAAGCTTAGGGGGAGCCGCAAAAAGATAGAAGGTTGTTGGTTGCAGAGCAAAGAATAAAGAGTAGAGTGTAAGGGGGATAAAATCCCTTTTCCATTGATGTCAAAGGGAAGAGTAAAGATTAAGAAGGAGAAGTTGTAGACAAAGGAATAATTTAAGACACAAGGAGCAATTACACACAGGGGGAAATTTACTAAGAGAAATTACAAATAGGGGGAGATTGACTAAGGGTTGCCATCAAGTACAAAAGGGGAGATTGTTGGAAATAATGTTTTCATTGGCGTCAAAGACAAGGGAAGACTACTAAGGAAAAAGAGAAGATCAAGGAAGCATCCATTTTTTGAATCGAACCAGACAGAGGAAGCAAAGAAGTTGGAGGGCTTCTGAGTTGTAGGAATCTTGTAGAGATATCTGTATACAAGCGACTGCAAAGGCGAGATAACTGTGTGAAAATAGTCAACCATAATGAATTTAGGCTGCATAGGTTTGAAGAGAAATGGTGAATGGAAGTTGGATGAGATGACCTTGTTAAAGAGAAATGGAGGAACAGGATTTGAGGAAGCCAAAAGAGAAAGAATTTTAAAATAGTGTTAAAGGTTTGAGTCGCACAATTGACTTATCCCACATGCATATGGAAAATTTCTTTTGAAAGGTTTATATTGCAAATACATTTTTACATGGTTTGGACGTGAATGGACAAGTTAGGGAACTCTGTGTAAAGGATTGAAAGGGCAGTGTTGAAGGTCCGTGGACTTAACATATCATATATTGACATACCAGAGTAAAGGAGTGAAAAGGTGGTGTTGAAGGCCCGTGGACTCGGTGACCCGATGGGCCAATGTATACTGGACCAAAGTGAATGCTTATCAATGAAAAGTTAAAGTTTATTAGGTTATGGTGGCCTGGTGGTATGGTGCCCTGGTGGTGGGGACAAATAATATCATATATAAGATATCATGCACAATGTTGAAGTTTCAGGGGGCTAGTGGGCCAATACCTCAGTGGATCGGTGGACTGATGCCCCAGTGGTCCGGTTGAACCGTGACTCCCATGAAATTTTGATCTTAAGCAAGATTTGATCTTAACCGTTCATCTGAGCGATCATTGACTCAGATCAAAGGACCAAATTGAAGTGAGGTGTATTAACGCAGTGTTGAAATTATGGGGGCATAGTGGGATGGTGGCCTGGTGATCCCGGTCGACCGACAACTTGGTATATCGGATCAGAGTAAAGGATTGAAAGAAGAGATTGAAGTCCCAAGTGCCCAGTGCCCGGTGGGATGGTGGCCGATGCCACATCAATGCCACGATAACAACCATGACGATCCCACATCAGAGCTATGAAAGCAACCACATCAGTGCCACGTGTTAGGCCACATACTTATGTCGAGTTAGCATGGTGTCCAAACAGGGTCGGAGGATGTGTTGATGTCAACAACCATGCCATCCAGTACATGTGGAATGGATCCATGTGGAGACTATGTCATCTGCCACGTCAACATTATGGCCTGGTTAATATATCTCATATCGGATATCAAAAGATCAAAGGAGCATTGTAGTGTTGAAGTCTCGGGGGCCTAGTGGGACGATACCCTGGTATACCAGATTTGAGCATCAGAAAGCGCAACATCGAAAGGGACTAGGGGCTAGTAGGCTAGTGACCCAGTGGTCCCAATGGCTGAGACACAAAATGTAGACAAGTATTAAGGCAATCCGGTGGGCCGGTGAGCTCCTAGGCCTGGTGGACTAGTGACTCGGTGATCCTGGTTCCTGGTGGCTCGATATACCAGATCAGAGTATGAACATACCCTTGAAAATAATTGGGAGCATGGTGGGTTAGTGACCCAATGGTCCCGATACTTGAGGAACTAGATCAATCGACGATCGAGATATAATCAATGAATGATCAAACAAATGTAGAGTGATGAAGTTTTTTTTTGTGTTCTAATGGCCAATGAACATATCGACGATCATGAATTAATTTTTGGATACATACGATGAATTCTGAGCATTGAGGGTATGTGCGGTAACTTGTGAACATAACGCACGAAAATAAGAGGAGTTTGTACTAGTTTTAAAGGATTTTTCCAGCTTGGTTTTGATGAAGATTCAAAGGATTTAGAGCTGACCCCATGAACACGATTGTTTGATATGTATACAAAGCCTTGGATGTATGGGATCGATGTATAAATAACGATTCTCGAATCCAATGTAGTGTGGATGTATGCGGATGTGAAAGTGAGGAAGCGTGTGGAAGTTGAGGCTCCAAGGTTCGAGGATGCGAGAGAATGAAAAAGAGGGAAATTTAATTGTCTAAGGGTGGCAGGGAGGTGTGAGATAAAACAAGGAACATCTGAAGTCTCGTTAATTGTGAACATGTGGAGAGTTTTATGGTAATTGCAACAACCACAGAGCAACTGTTGAAACAATAGATTTATGCAGGTGGAATCCTGAAGTGATGTGATATTTATGCACATATGACAATTTAAGAAGAAATTAATCCAGATAGAGAAGTTGAGGAGATTGGTGTCTCCAGTAGGTTGGGGCCTACATATTGTTGGGTTGGTGCCCAATTAGAGAGATTAGTGTCTCCAACAAGTTGGTGCTTGCAAATATTGTAACTGTTGACTGGTGCCTACATGTGTTGCTGAATTGGTGCTCAAAAGAAGGGATTGGTGTTTATTTTAGGTTGGTGCCTATAAACATTGTAACAGATTGGTGTCTGTAACAAGTTTTTTCCTATGGATATATTTTGATGAAATCTTTTTGTGGTTTTCTCCCATTTGGGCTTCCATGTTAAATATTTAAGTATTGTGCAATGTGTTATCACTCCAAGAAACTCTTTGTGGTTGTGGGTCAAAGATGCTTGGTAACTTAAAGTAAACTTGTTTTTGTATTTTGTATGTGTGGATCAATGGGATGACTCAATTACAGTATGTTATTCAGACAATCAAAATGAGAATCAAATGAACCCGTGCTCTCAAGGATCAATAATCAGAAGATAGTTTTTAAAGTGGGTGAGAAAACAATGCTTATAAACCAAATACAAATGTAGGGTTTAATAAACAAGGATAAGAAACTATTAATCAAGTTATGAGCTAACCAATGAGATGGAAGTCATTCTGCAGCTGAAACAACTTGAATAAAAGTACACAAAGAAAGATGAGAATCTGACATCAATAGAGAGAGAAAACTGTGATTTGTATTATCATATGAAAGGTCTATATACAATAGAGTATTTCTGCTATCCAAAATCGAACCTTTACTTTATCAAAATGATAAGTATTTATAACCTTTACAATAGATCTCAGATCCCTGAAAAATCGATCTGGATTTCTAAATATAGAAAACAGAAGATAAAACTAAATACAATAGGATAACTAAAAACTAGTTCCTATGAATCGAACTATCTTCAAAGCTGGTCTTCGACATCTGGTCTTCATCATTGCTATGTTTCTGATGTGTCATGGAGGAAAGGACACATGTCTACAGTAGTTGGAAAAATTTCAACATCTGTGAACAAAACTTTAGTTGACCAATTTAGCAAAATCTCCACGAATCTTTGAAACTGAATATTTTATGATTTGGTGATTCATCTTTTAGATATCCTCTTATCCTTTAAATCACCCAAAAAACGCTCTGTTCGAGCTCAAATCTTCAAAATTCTTACTCTGCGGTTTCACTAGCTATTTCGCCTTAGGATTTGCTAATTAGCTGATGAAAGCTCTGCTTTTCAACAACTAATTGGTTATAATTGCGCCTTCTGTGCTAGTGAAAGCTCTGTTTTTTCAAAAAGGAAAACTTTCATATCCAAAACTGTTGTTCCATCACAAATCATTATTTATTTGATTGATCTCCCTGCAAATTTACAGCAACCCGTGCTAGCACTTGTAAATCTGGATGTGTGGTAATTTTTGCCTTCAATTTTTTGATTTTCCTCTTCAGGCGCTTAGCTAACCACCATAAGCTGTTATAATCCTTTGTGATCTTCTTCTTCTTCTTCTTCTTCTCCTTTATACTTTCACGTGCCAGCTTCTCAAATACTGCATTGGTCTTTGAAAATTTTTCTGACAAGGCTTTATATATTGCCTTTATCACCCTTTCTAAAACCTCTTGCTGTGCTATTACCTCTTTCAACTCCTTAATCTTCTGTGTTTTCTTTAATTTCTTATTTCTTGAGGTTTCACCTTCATCTTTGGAGGTAAAAACTTCAAAATCCTGTGCAGGTTCCATGGAGTACTCTGGACTTTGGTTGGCTGGACTTTCATCTTCCTTTTCTGGTTCTGTGTCTGAATCTGTGTATGGCAGATTTAGAACATTTGTCTTTTTTACTGTATATTGCTCTGAGTTTGTTTCAAAATCTAGTTTCTTTTTAGCTTTCTTGGGCTTTACGCTTGAATTTTTTTCTTCTGGTGGCATTGGGAGAGCTCTCCTTCTCCTTGAGCTACTCTAAGGGGTTGACTATTTCTTGCATGCTTTCTTCTGCTCATTTACAGGTTGAGTTTGGGTTTCAAAACCTTCCCAGAAGAGAAAGTGCTGCCAAGTTATTTCTCTTTGTCTCAATTCTTCCAAGATGATCATTTTGATCAGGCCATAATGACAAAGGGCATATTTGATACTGAATGGTTTGACTCTGATCTTATTACATACCTTGGTTAGGCTTATATGAAGAAAGAAAGGCAAATTTAGAAGGGCCTTCCCTGTGAAGTGATCTAAGAGTTTAAAATGATATAACATTAACTTGTCATACCTGCCCTCTAAGGTTAAGTATAACTGAATGCCTTTGAACAGATCTTGCCATTCATCTTCAAGGTAAGACACAAGGATACTTTTCTTCCAGGTTATACTTCAAAATTTTGTCTTGAGGTATGATCTAAAATCCAAATTCTTGGTCACTGTTGTCTTAAACCAATTTTGGCTTGTTCTGGGTAAACCAGTTGCTGAAGCGATGGTCGCTTCATCAACTATCAGCTCAAGTGATCCCACTGTAGCTTTCTTTCCATCGTAAGACTTTGCAAAAATCCTTGCAATTTCTTGGTGATAGCCTTCCTGTAACCTTTCCACATATGTCATACAACCTGCGTCTGAGAAACACTTCTGCACCTCTGGATAGGACTGTAAGAAGGATAAATTGTCTAATTCTTTCCTCAGAAGTCATCCTCCTTGCTTCCTTGCCATATGCAACTTAATCACCAACTAATTCGTACACGGATGAAACAACAAACTTCTTAATAAGGAACATGATAGTGCTGGTGAAAACAGCTCAGTGTTATCAATGAGATATGAAACCCCATAATAGAAATTTTTGAAAGCCGTGAATTTGAAATAGGAAATGGTGATTTGATTTGATGTCATCAGCTGACTAGTACTTTATCCTTTGGTTGCAATGATGATTAAGAGTGCGCCACATCTTCAAACCCTCCTTTGTCCGCCCCACGAATTTCGTGAGCACAATCTATCATGATGTCCTTCTAAAACGTGATGAAAAGGTGTCATCACACATTTGCATCCATTAACTCTCCATGATGATTGTATGACGTGTGTCTGACGTATCCTTTTTGGGTTTCTGGAGTCGTTGGAGGAAAACCCGTGTTAACACTTTCACCAGCTTGCTTGTTGCTGAGAGCACACTTTAGCCGTTGAAACCCGAGGCTTTCACCAACTAACTCCAACTTCAAAACAGATGTTAGCTGATGAAAATCTTTTTTCTCGATTTTTTGAAAAGACCTTTTGTTGATTGATTTATTTCTAGGATAACATCTTAGATCCTTTATTTTGACACTTTTAAAATTAAAAAAATTATATAGGACCCTAATTTATGACCATGCTATCACCTACAAAAAGGAATAATTGACTGATTCATTTTGAGAGATAACACACTGTATGTTTCTTATTGCTAGTAAAGTAATAAATTAATAAGTATAATACAGTAAGAAAAAGAAAAAGAATTCTTATACTGATTCACCCCCCCTCAATATAAGTAATTGTGCCAACATGAATGTTGTGTAGCAAGACAATGAATAGGATGTATAGCTAAAGAATGAAGACATAAACATTACTGTGGTAACAAAACACCAAGGACATTGTTATTCCAAAGGGGAGGGGATGTAATATTCTGGTTTGAACCTCTTGAATATTTAAAGTATTTATTTTTGTAGTTAATGAAAAAATGACCAAGGCTGACATAGAAAGAGTGCCTAAAGGGGCTATGATACCACAAGAGGGGAAAGGTGATGGGGGATTATGCCAAAAAACATCTACCTTATGTTACCTTGAACCTTCACTCTTTTCAAAATATGAGTTTTCAAAGTTAAATAGGTTCACAGGAGTGGAGGAAGCAAATTCCTCAATATAAGCCATCATTTCCTAAACATTAGCAAGCCATGTTCCCTACATTATTGGAACTAGGAAGAGTTGAATTAGGTCTCTCTTGTTATTTTTCACTCATGTAACAAGAAGGGAAATTCAAATGGAAAAAGGGAGACAATTTTTGGAAGAGGGAAAAAGGAAAAAGGAGAGTTCTTACTGAGAGAAGAATCCCGCCATAGCATATGAAAGAAGAACCATGAGATGAAGCCATGGGAGGTTAAAAAAAAGCCAAGAACCAATATAACTTCTGCTAGAGTTGAAGTAAAATATCTTGGACCTTTCCATGAACACACTAAATAACATTGCAAGGAGGATACTACCAAGGGACTATTGAGCAGAGAAGGAAGACCTCCTTGTGTTGTGTAGGCAAGTATTGTGGATGCTAAGGGTTTCTTTATTCTTGCTTTGTGAATTAATAGACCAACCTAAGTATTATGCATCACTTATTTTCCTTGGTGGTATCATATCTTAGTTAGGGGGTGGTGTCCATAGAGGACTAACTACGGTTGGGTGGAAATCACTTGCTCTACCAATTGTTTGGTTTGCATATTTCAAGCAAACAAGTTCATGTTTCTATTTAATTGAGCTAGTATGTTGTTTTAAGTTGTGGTTTCATGTCTTGGATGCTGTAGAATGAATTCTATAGGTTTATTATTTGTTGTAATGAGTAATCCATGCTATATTACATTATTCTCACAACTTAAATTTGAAATCTACCTCAACTGTAGTGTTATATATGTTGTGTGAATGATTATTTGGTTATCTACATTGCATATAAATTGCTTACAATTGGATTCAATATATTATTATGCACAAGCCCTATATCATGATTCTGAATGTACACAATTTTATTCCATGAAAATATACAAATAGAAACAAGTTAGGTTCCCTATAATGGTCGGTATTTTGATATCATAAGAGACACGAGGTCAGGATTATGATTTAAGAAGAGAAACCTCATTAGGATTTTTGAAAAATTCAGTCCGTTCTGTTTTGTAGCAGAGTAGAGGTTGATTCCAATCCAATAGGAAGCATAATGAGGTCGGTCATTCCACTTTGTAAGAGAGTCGAGGAATACTATACCTCACAAATGTACTGCATCACTTGTAGCAACCACCTTATATTTTGAGAGAATAATTCAATATGTTCATTTTCCATGCTCTCCTTCTACAAAAGAATAATTGTAGGTAAGGCACATACTTGGTAGATATAATTATTGTAATTCTTCAATGGCTTCGAAATATCTTCTAGATGAGTTTGTTTCCAAGGAAAATCACAAGCCACAATGAATTGGTATGTTTATATAGCCATTTCCATTTGCATATAGTTTAGGATACAAAAGAAAATCACTTCCAAAATTTCATCATATATGAAAACAACATCATCACCTGACAATCTGGAGATGATCGCATACACTCCCTTAAGTGAAGTCACCATAGTTTGACATCACCTGGAGTAGGAGTTATGCCTAGATTTGCTAGCTTGTGACCTTTCAAATTAAATCTTCTTGTAATGTGTGTATGGTGTGTGTTGAAATTTTGGAAGTATTGCATACTCCCACATATAATGTATCAGAAGATTTACATTTCTGGCTTATGATTCCCTTTCATTATCTCTATGGTTAGTTGGGAATTACCATAGCACTGAAGTTTGCTGATGTTTTTAATTTATGAGTCAATTAATTTGCTTAGGGCATGAAATTGATGTCGTTTCTAGGATCTAAGCAAATTTTATTCATACCCCTCTCAGGTTGGTGATGAGGCCACATTTTGATTTTCTTGAGCAAACTCTTTACTTAGTTACCTATGGTATTGAGATAAATTTCCCCAAAGAAATTCCAACGACTTCAAACAAAGTTTCATACTGGAAATCTAAATTCAACCGGATCAAGAATATCTCAGGAAAATCTTGTATGTTCTCAAACTTGATCTACATAAATTCCATTAAAGCTCATATTTACCCATGAAATAGTGGGCCTCTAAGAAATAAATTATGTTTTCACTCTCTAAAAAAAAGACAACTATATATGCTCTAGCTAAGATGGTTACCTTGGTTGTTCCTTGAAGCTTCGAATTTGTGGTGGTCCAATTAGAGATAGTCTAGTGTGATGGTTGAGCAATAATATATCTACAGATCAAATCTTGTAGATTTCATTATCAAAGGTTCTCAACCATAGATTAAGGATGGTCTCCTTTGCTTCTTTAAACATCTGTTGCTCTTGAGGAAGTCAAATTATCGAGCTCAATAGTCCTCTACAATGTTGGTCGATTTCCAACAACCTGATTTCGTTCTCCAACTTTGATTGATGTAACTGGATTATTGTGGATTTATAAATTATAAAAAATGTTAAACATTAACCCAGACTTCATTCAAATGTTTATTGAAGTCTGAATTTGTACCAAAGTAAAAATTAACATGACACAATGTGTTGGTTCTTGAGGATTGATATTTGAGGAATATGAACCAAATACTAAATACTTCATCCATAATTGAGCATAGACATTTAAATTCTGTGTAGATAATCACTCTAAACTTTATTTTATTAAATGTAGTGATGGAATTTTTACATTGTTATAGCAACACTGAGAACAACACTCATGAAGATTACTCTACATTACCCGTGTAATCAACTAATACGACTAGGGGTATGATCGAGCCTCCTTAGTTAGCACCATGAGAAATTGGGTCAAGTACTACAGTTGGACCTCACATGTATATCAAATATATATAACACTCGACTCTTCCTTGCTCTCAGGACCCTTGAAACCCTACTCTTGGCTACAAATCATAAAATTCCTACATAAACTGTAGTATTGAGAATTTCAACATCCCGTGAGTGCGGTACTTTTTTAGGTGGCAATATAAATCCACATGAGTAAAAAAATAACAATCTAGGTCCTAATTTCACCCTTATTTGAGACCTATCTCAATAGAATCATTTTGTTGAGATAATTGTCATGGTACAACTCTCCAATTATCCTTTTTGGTGGACATGTTCACCCCACTACCAAACGACTATCTCAATAGACCGAGCACGCAATGTTGATTGACTTGGTACCACTCTTCGATAACCTTTCTATGTATACCCAAGGAAATAAGTTCACCACCAAATTCTCCTCTTTGGCAACTAAATGTGATGAGTTGTAGAACAAAATAGAACACAACCACTCCTCTGCCTAGTAAAATTTTGCTTCCATCAATGAAAATCTCACCATATTGGACTTAGTCCCAGACCAACTGTCCCAACTCATGGAAATATGAAATGGTTATTAGTTCTAATACCTACCATCCCAATAGGACATATCTTAATCATCCAATCCCATGGGGCCTCACTCTAACCCATTTTTCTGTGACCCTGTGACTCATATGTGGCATAGACTCCCTAAAGTGGATCTCAACAAATTTTATGGCTTTGATCCCATAGGTTGGGTCACTCAGATGGAATATTTTTTTCCCTACATGGAATCATCGATGACTTAATGAAATCTCATGTGGGTGTCTTATACTCAGATCTTGAATGATGGAAATTATGGCAATGACATGAGAACTCCCACTGAGTTTATATTGCTTGGACATGATTTTTCTCAGATCTCTATGAAGGATTTGAAACAAATACTCATTATTTAGGTTGGATGAACAAACTTAAATAATCTTCTATTGTCAAAGAGTTCATATCATCTTTTGAGATACTTATCATCTGCACCGAAGACATGTCAGATACCTTATTTTGAGAATTCTTTATCAATGGTATGAAGGAATAGATAAGTGCCCAAGTCTTAATGTCTCGTCCTACTACTTTGTTGGAAGCCTCTCAAATATAAAGGGAATCCGAAAAGGTGGTGAATGCCCAAATAAAAGAGACAACATATATTTTGTGTCCATGTCCCACTATTTCTCCCCATTCCAATACCTCTCCATCCCTCAAGATCCACAAGTTAATTCACATTGAAATGATTTGCTAAAATTGTGATGACAAATATTTTTCTGGGCATAATTGTAAGGAGAAAAAACTCTTTATGGCCATTTCAAAGGATATTTTGGATGATGAAGCTACAACTATAGCTTATGCACCCACCTGTTGGTGACATTCCTCCCTTTTCTCTGTAGGATGTGGACCCCCCAATCTCCCTTCCCACGTTGACTAGTATTTCAGCTCCCCAAACCCTCAAATTGTTTGGATGCATCAAATATCACAAAGTCATTATCTTAATTAATAATGGGAGCATCCATACTTTCATTCACTGATGTGTATCCCAAGAAATACATTGCTATATCCATGCTATGAATGACTTCTAAAGCATGATTGCTAGTGTTAGTTCCATTAAATGCAGGGGTTGTTGTGAAAATGTGCGACTTCAAATGGGTCATTATTCCTTGAAAACTCAATGTTTTCTATAGAAATGGGTGGTTGTGACATTATTTTGGGTCCTAAATGGTTTCAAACATTAGGTCCCATTACCATATATTTCCATGATTATACACAAATTTCCAACTTGAAGGGAATCAATACACTTTCAAAGGAATCATAGTCAGTTTTTCAAAGATCATCAACTCACAACATATGGAAAACTTATTTAAAAAGGGAATTCAAGCATTGTGGCCTAACTCCATGCCATTCAGTCCTCTGAGACACATTCTCAACCCATCTATCCTGACATGTCATTAGTCTTGGCCAAACACCAACCTATCTTTGCAACCCCCAAGATCTACGACTCTCCCAAGGTGAGCATGATCATTTTATATAGATCATACTAGGTATCCTCCCACCCTATGTAAATCCTTCTGACCATTCGTTTTCCTCAAAAAATGTAATCGAAAAGACTGTTCGTGAGTTGCTAGTCATTGGTGTCATCTTTCCTAGTACCATTTCTTATTCATCACTAATTGTCATGGTCCTCAAGAAAGAAGATACTCGGTGCACGTGTCTTGAATTTTGATCTCTTAACAAAATCACAGTTGTTTGCACTCTTTTCGTCGATGTGTGAGCAAAAAGTGAGTGCTTACATGCCTAGTTGGGCTCTGCTAGTCATGACAGCTGTGATGTAAAGGGTTAGAAAGAAAACAACTAAACTATTAACAAGAATTAAACAAAAACTAA
>ML785329.1:179355-202405 GCA_009831015.1 Picea engelmannii
GGTCTTTGACCAGCCTCCCCACGCAGATTGAGCTCGGATTTGATGTCAAATCGACTTGGGAGCCGATCCATTAGTGGTTGGGAGGCCGACCAGCTTCATAAATACGCCGTTTGGCAGGCGCGCGGGTTTTGTACCCCACAGCCGCGCATATGCGCGCAATATACGAAGATGTTGCGCGCGCGCGCTCATTTTTAGTGGGTATGCTATGCTTTTTAATTTTTTAGCCATTTTTTGTATAGTTTTGGCCCTTTTGCTGTGCTGTGGAATTAATCCTTGTGCCATGAATGCCTGTTTTTCTGTGCTCATGATGCAGAGTTCTTGTCGCCCTGTGCGGACGAAATTTCAGTGATAACAACAGTCAAGGATAATTTCACCATTCTCATTATTGATGGCCTATTGGATGAGCTCAAAGGTGCTCAATTCTTCACCAAACTGGATCTTCATTCAGACAATCACTAAATTCACACGAAGGAGGTAAACATTCCCAAAACTGCTTTTCATAGTCATGAAGGCCATTACGAGTTCTCGATGATTCCCTTTGGCATTTGCAATCCATATGCTACCTTCCAAAGTCTCATGAACAACATCCTTCAACCATTTCCCTTTCATTTTATCCATGTCTTTTTTATGACATCTTGATCTACAATAAAAATTGGCACACCCATGTCACCCATGTGGATTAGGTCTTAAAACTTCTCGTTTATAATCAACTCTTTCCAAAGAGGTCTAAATGTGCCTTTGGTATATCTAAAGTGGAATATTTGGGCCATATTGTTAGTCATTATGGTGTACATGCGTACCTAAAAAAAATTGCAGCAATGAAGGATTGGGCACGTCTCAACACTGTTAAAAGTTTAAGAGGTTTTTTTGGACTCACTAGTTACTATATAAAGTTCGTCAAGAACTATCATAAGATTGTAGCTCCCCTCACCACCTTTCTTAAAAAAAATCAAATGGAATGAAGCCGAACATTAGGGTTCCTAGGATTTGAGGAATGCTATGTGTGCCACCCCAGTACTCAGTTTTCTAGACTTCAATAAGACCTTTCTTTTGGAATGTGACACCTTTGGTAAAGGCATCGACATAGTACTTATGCAAGAGGTAAGACCATTGGCCTTTAATAGCAAACAAATATGTGAGAGGCACTTGGGAAAATCCACTTATGAAAAACAAATGATGGATACATTACATGCTATGGATATCTAGCACCCATACCTTCTCAGACAAATTTTCCATATTAATACTTTCTGGAGCAAAGGATTTCATCCCTTGAGCAACATAAATGGGTCACCAAAATGTTGGGATATGATTATGAGATGATTTATAAGAAGGGGAAGGGGAATTTGGTAGTGGATGCTCTCTATTGAAAATATGAAGAGGAAGGATACCTCTTTTCACTCTCCTTCATAGTAGCGTATTGGTTCAATGATGTTCACAAAGAATGGTTCGTCGATCCCAATATCGCTTGCTTGATCCAACAACTTCAAATGGCACCCCGTGCATATCAAGGCCACACTTGGCACAATGAATAGAATCACTATAAAGGGTGTTTGTATTTGAACAAGTAGTTTGCCTTTAAATTAACAATGTTATCTGAACTCCATGCTTCTCCAGCAACAAGTCATTCTTTCTTTCATAAAGCATATGAAAGGATCAAACGTTCATTCTTTTGGGAAGGCATGAAGAAGGACATATGCAATTTTGTGGTAAAATGTGATCTTTTCCAATGACATAAGAGATAAATGATCAAATCTCTCCACGAACTACAACCTTTACCCATTCCACCAGCTGTATGGACTGACATTTTTATGGACTTCATTATGGGCTTACCTAAATCTAGCAATAAATATGTCATCATGGTTGTGGTTGATCACCTTTCCAATTATGCTCATTTTTGTGGTCTACAACACCCCTTCAAAGCCTCCACTATCACTCAAGTCTTCATGGATAATATATTTAAACTCCATGGTATGTTGCAATCTATTGTGTTGGACCTTGACTGCACTTTCACTAGCAATTTCTGGCAATAATTATTTCAACTTCAGGGAACTTAATTGCATCTTCGCATTGTGTATCACCCTTGAACTCATGGTTAGGATGAAGCTGCTAACAAGTGTTTGGAAGAATATTTGAGGTTTTTTACTTTATAATGATAATCCAAAATGGGTTTAGTGGTTATCCCTAACATAATGGTGGTACAATACAACTTATCGTGGTGCCACTAAAATGAATCCCTTTGAGACTTTCTATGGCCAAAATCCCCCATTAGTACTATCTTACATACTTGGAGTCTCTAAGATCCAGAGGGTCGACAAAACCCTCACAACTAAAGTTGGTTTTATCCATGCTCTCGAGGATAATATGGTAATGGATCAGAATCATATGAAGTAGTAGGTTGATTAACATCATTCAAAACACAATTTTGAAGAAGGGGATCAAGTGTTCCTTCGTTTGTAGCCTTATAAGCATACCTCCCTCAAAGGAAACCACCACCAAAATCTTGCTCCAAAGTTTTGTGGCCCTTATAAGGTCCTCAAACATATTGGGCTAGTGGATTACAAATTATAACTTCCGAGCGACTCCAAAATTCATCCAAACTTTCATGTCTCCTGCCTAAAGAAAATGGTCAGATCTAATTTCCATATTCAAACTAGCCTTCTTGAACTAGATGAATAATGTCCCATTTGGTTGCATCCCAAGGTCGTCCTCAACATAAGAGAGTGTTGTCTCCACCAACACACTATTGTTAATCCCTAGATGTTGAGTTATTACATTTCTCTTGTTATATTAGTGTGGTCGGCTAGACCCTTTAATTGTAATTGTACCCTTTGTCTCTTATATATACCAAGGATACACAGTTTTAGAAATCATCTCACACTGTACATTTTTTCTATTGTAAAAGGTGGTTGAACCCTCGAAGAGGCTTATCATTCATTCTTTTTTATAATTCTCAAGGCATGGAGTTACTTATGTTTCTATTTTTAGCCTATTTGGGTGTTTATTGCCTAACATTTGGTTCACTAAGAATCAAGCAACTGTGAAATTGAGAAATTAATGTGTACTTCATTGAGTGGAAGAGCCTACCACTATAATAGGCGACATTGGAAGATGAGTTATTCAAGCACAAACATCCAAAAATAATCAAGTGTTGAGGGAAACAATTGTTTGAAGGGTAGGGGCATGTTAAGCCCTAGATATTGAGTTATCACATTTATATTGTTATATTGTTGTGGTTTCATAGACCCTTTAATTATAATTGTACCCTATGTCTCCTATATATACCAAGGAGTCCTAGTTTTAGAAATCATCTCATCTTGTACATTTGTTATATTGTAAAAGTAGGTTTCCCCCACAAAGAGGCTTATCATTCATTCTTCTATATAATTCTTAAGGCGTGGATATTATTACTCCTCTTTCTATTTTCAAGATATTTGGGTTTTTGTTGCCTAAAACTATTGAGGAGGTCCTTATATAGTGGAAGGGTAGGTACTTATATAGTGGAAGGATACATCACCCAAGGATCCCACATGTGAACCAATAGAGAGCCTAACGATTATCTAGGAGGTCCTTATACAGTGGAAGGATACACCGCCTGAGGATGCCACATGGGAACCAACATAGATCCTTCAACAATTCCCTCATCTCCAACCTTGAGGACAATACTTCCTTTCTAAGGGCGAGGGAATGTTAGGTTCCTATCCTAAACCCCTAAGTAGATAGATAGGTTTCTATGTAAGGAGGCCATCTGTAGTAAATAAGGCCCATGTAGTAGTGTGAAAGAAATAATTGTAAGAAGGAATACTAGAAGGTTCTGCCTACGAGAAAGTTGCTTCTCTAGAATGTTCCTAGGAGGTAGATAAAACTACAAAAAGAAGTAGAAGACATGTAATGAGATGTCTTGTGAATTTTATTGTAATTAAATCTCTATTCAATTGGAGGTTCGTCCTCAAAGAGGCAAGTGAACCTTGCTTTCATGAATAAAGGTATAACATTTTATGGTGTTATTGTTCTTCATTTGGATATTGTGATTTCAATCTATCATTTATGTAGTAAAGCTTCGTAAAATCTATTATTTTTGCTTTGCATATTTAAATTTACTAATAAAGCGCACTACACTAAGATTGAATCAAGGGTGCAAAGCTTAAGTCTTTATCAATTTACTTGGAAGGTGTCCCAAAGTGGGAACCCACAAGGTCTAGTAAGGTCAAACATGTAACCAATAATCAATATGAAAGGCGACAAAGGGTGAGGGGACCTTATAAAAGCACCTCAACATTAGGATGAACCATAATCATGCACCTATGATAAGAGGAAAGTAGACCAATACATGAGAGTTATCACTAGGACAAGTGGAAGCCCCTTGTAGTCATCCATGTGTGGGTCATGTATGGCTAGTTCGCAATGGATACCCTCCACAACCACACCCAAAAGGGTATTTGTACGAAGAGTAAAAAGCTTGAAATCCACACACTACATTGGTTATTTAATTGGAAGACATGCTTCAAACTCTTTTCTAAATTCTCAAATAATAGACGATTTTTTTTAAAGTGCATTGATGAAGGTTATTTCGTGGACCAGTTCAAACAAACCCTACAGACGATTACAACAAGCCTTCTTGAATTAAACCACATGATCTAGAATGGATTAAGTATGAAATGAAAGACAACAATAATATATAAAAGAAACATGGAGAAATAATGAAAAATAAATTCTAATCCTTGAGGAACAATGAAACCATTGTACATATACAATGGCTAGAAGATATGTGTCTGCTACACTCATTTGCAAAATTCCCTTAACTAGAAGGATAAAATCTCCTTTTGTTACAACATGAAGCATAGGTGCACAAACCCTAAAGAATAAAACCTAAACCTAGGGGATAAGGTGGAGAAATAAAGGTGGGCCTTGTGAAGCAAGGTTGGGCAACACCTTCATAGGGCCATAAAAATTGCACACGAGCTCTATTTTAGATGCATAATAGCCCATTTGAAAGATCTCAATGATAGTTACAACATTTTGGCATTAACAAAAATGTTTAGGGAAAAATGTTGTTTGGGCCCTAAAAAATGAATGATAAGTTTAGGTCCCAAAACACTATCAAAATTGAAAATAAGGAATGCACTATGGTACATGAAACCCTAGTGATCTAGGTGACCTTAATTTCTACATGGATTCGACTGCTATAGGGGGTGGCTCCACCCCTGCGTCATAATTGAGCATAGACATTTAAATTCTGCGTAGATAATCACTCTAAAATTTATTTTATTAAATGTAGTGATGGAATTGTTACATTTTTATAGCAGCATTGAGAACAACACTCAGGAAGATTACTCTACATTACCCGAGTAATCAACTAATACGACTAGGGGTATGATCGAGCCTCCTTAGTTAGCACCCTGAGAAATTGGGTCAAGTACTACAGTTGGACCTCGCATGTATATCAAATATATATAACACTCAACTCTTTCTTGCTCTCAGGACCCTTGAAACCCTACTCTTGGCTACAAATCATAAAATTCCTACATAAACTGTAGTATTGAGAAATTCAACATCCCGTGAGTGTGGTATTTGTTTAGGTGGCAATATAAATCCACATGAGTAAAAAAATAACAATCTAGGTCCTAATTGCACCCTTATTTGAGACCTATCTCAATAGAATCATTGTGTTTAGATAATTGTCATGGTACAACTCTCCAATTATCCTTTTTGGTGGACCTGTTCACCCCACTACCAAACGACTATCTCAATAGAACGAGCACACAATGTTGATTGACTTGGTACCACTCTTCGATAACCTTTCTATGTATACACAAGGAAATAATTTCACCACCAAATTCTCCTCGTTGGCAACTCAATGTGATGAGTTGTAGAACAAAATAGAACGCAACCACTCCTCTGCCTAGCAAAATTTTGTTTCCATCAATTAAAATCTCACCATACTGGAATTAGTCCCAGACCAACTGTCCCAACTCATGGAAATATGCAATGGTTATTAGTGATAATACCTACCATCCAAATAGGACATATCTTAATCATCCAATCCCATGGGGCCTCACTCTAAGCCATTTTTCCGTGACCCCGTGACTCATATGTGGCATAGACTCCCTAAAGTGGATCTCAACAGATTTTACGGCTTTGATCCCATAGGTTGGGTCATTCAGATGGAACTTTTTTTTCCCTACATGGCATAAACGATGACTTAATGAAATCTCATGTGAGTGTCTTATACTCAGATCTTGAATGATGGAAATTATGGCAATGACATAAGAACTCCCACTAAGTTTATATTGCTTGGACACGATTTTTCTCAGATCTCTATGAAGGATTTGAAACAAATTCTCATTATTTAGGTTGGATGAACAAACTTAAATGATCTGGTATTGTCAAAGAGTTCATATAAACTTTTGAGCTACTTACCATCTGGACTGAAGACATGTCAGATACCTTCTTTCGATAATTATTTATCAATGGTACGAAGGAATAGATAAGTGCCCAAGTCTTAATGTCTCGTCCTACTACTTGGTTGGAAGCGTCTCAAATATAAAGGGAATCCAAAAAGGTGGTGAATGCCCAAATAAAAGAGACAACATATATTTTGTGTCCATGTCCCACTATTTCTACCCATACCAATACCTCTCCATCCCTCAAGATCCACAAGCTAAGTCACACTGAAATGATTTGCTAAAATTGTGATGACAAATATTTTTCTAGGCATAATTGTAAGGAGAAAAAACTCTTTATGGCCATTTCAGAGGACATTTTGGATGATGAATCTGAAACTATACCTTATGCACCCACCTATTGGTGATATTCCTCTCTTTTCTCTGTAGGATGTGGACCCCCCAATCTCCCTTCCCACGTTGATTAGTATTTCAACTCCCCAAACCCTCAAATTGATTGGATGCATCAAACATCACAAAGTCATTATCTTAATTGACAATGGGAGCATCCATACTTTCATTCACTGATGTGTATCCCAAGAAATACACTGCTATATCCATGCTATGAATGACTTATAAAGCATGATTGCTAATGTTAGTTCCATTAAATGCAGGGGTTGTTGTGAAAATGTGCGACTTCAAATGGGTCATTATTCCTTGAAAACTCAATGTTTTCTATTGAAATGGGTGGTTGTGACATTGTTTTGTCTGCTAAATGGTTTCAAACATTAGGTCCCATTACCATAGATTTCCATGATTATACACAAATTTCCAACATGAAGGGAATCAATACACTTTCAAAGGAATCATAGTCAGTTTTTCAAAGATCATTAGCTCACAACATATGGAAAAATTATTTAAAAAGGGAATTCAAGCATTGCGGCCTAACTCCATGCCATTCAGTCCTCTGAGACACATTCTCAACCCATCTATCCTGACATGTTGTTAGTCTTGGCCAAACACCAACCTATCTTTGCAACCCCCAAGATCTACCACTCTCCCAAGGTGAGCATGATCATTTTATATAGCTCATACTAGGTATCCTCCCACCCTATGTACATCCTTCTGACCATCCATTTTCCTAAAAAAATGTAATCAAAAAGACTGTTCGTGAGTTGCTAGTCGTTGGTGTCATCTTTCCTAGTACCATTTCTGATTCGTCACTAATTGTCATGGTCCTCAAGAAAGAAGACACTTGGTGCACGTGTCTTGAATTTTGATCTCTTAAAAAAATCACAGTCAAGGATAATTTCCCCATTCTCATTATTGATGGCCTATTGGATGAGCTCAAAGGTGATCAATTCTTCACCAAACTGGATCTCCATTCAGACAATCATTAAATTCACATGAAGGAGGTAAACATTCCCAAAACTGCTTTTCACAGTGATGAAGGCCGTTTCAAGTTCTCGATGATTCCCTTTGGCGTTTGCAATCCATATTCTACCTTCCAAAGTCTCATGAACAACATCTTTCAACCATTTCCCTTTCATTTTATCCATGTCTTTTTTATGACATCTTGATCTACAATAAAAATTGGCACACCCATGTCACCCATGTGGATTAGGTCTTAAAACTTCTCGTTTATCATCAACTCTTTCCAAAGAGGTCTAAATGTGCATTTGGTATATCTAAAGTGGAATATTTGTGCCATATTTTTAGTCATGATGGTGTACATGTGGACCTAAAAAAAATTGCAGCAATGAAGGATTGGGTACGTCTCAACACTCTTAAAAGTTTAAGAGTTTTTTTTGGACTCACTAGTTACTATACAAAGTTCGTCAAGAACTATCATAAGATTGTAGCTCCCCTCACCACCTTTATTAAAAAAATCAATTGGAATGAAGCCACACATTAGGGTTCCCAGGATTTGAGGAATGCTATGTGTGCCACTCCAGTACTCGGTTTGCTAGACTTCAATAAGACCTTTCTTTTGGAATGTGACACCTTTGGTAAAGGCATTGACATAGTACTTATGCAAGAGGGAGGACCATTGTCCTTTACTAGCAAACAAATCTGTGAGAGGCACTTGCTGAAAATCCACTTATGAAAAACAAATGATGGATACATTACATGTTATGGATATCTAGCACTCATACCTTCTCAGACTATGGATGTCCTTTACATGCTATGTGCCATCTATTTATTATGAAAAATTTGATTGCTGGGACTCTCTATTGGAACTAAGAAGGTTGGATTTGTGGGAAAATAGTATAGTGGCCATATATTTTAATACTACTCTCAGTTAGGTAGAAAAAAGGGGGGGAGTATAGTTAGAGATCCATTCAAGGAGAATATGGAAGATCTGAATACTTCTTGGGACTTAGTAGATATTAAACCTTCTAGGGGAGGATTTACTTGGACCAATAAATGACTTGTTCAAGGAAACATAGTTGCTAGACTTGTTAGATTTCTTATTCATAACTATTTTCTACTAAGTGTTTCTATGGATTCCTTTATAATTATTTCTTGGTCAACTTTAGAGCACAAACCTATTATGCTTCAACTTAAGGAAATCCAAAACTATGGTCCCATTCCATTCAAGTTTAACCGATTATGGCTCAAAAATTAGGATGCAATGGATATAATATCTAGAATATGGAGTACTTGGATAACTGGATCACTACTGCAAATTTGGGAGCAGAAGATCAAATGCACTAAGAATGCTCTTAAGGAATGCACCAAAGTATATTAACCCCACATAGAAAGGAAAATAAAGAAAATAAAGACAAATTGGAAAGCATCCATGCCAGAATAAAACAAGATCAGGTCACCCATGAATTGCTATTAGAGTAGAAGGAGACCTTCCATACATATCAAAAATCTCTTAGAGCTGAAGAAACATAATGGAGACTTAATTCATGTAGTTTATGGATAGTTTCAGGAGATAGGAACACAACCTTCTTTAACAAACAAGCAAGGGCCCGGTTGTGGAAAAATAATGTAAAGGATCCTCACTTAGTTTTTTGATTTATATTTTGAATCAAGTAGAGTCGAGCCATGAGGAAAAACTGCCATGGTGGAGAACATCCCCTTCATGAAAAATGTACACTCATGAAGGAAGTCCCAAAATAAATCTAAAAGGATAGATGGGATCTTGCTCGAGATAAGGCCCCTACATCGAATGGTTTTACAATCCATTTCTATAGGGAATGTTGGAATGTTATCAAATTTGACTTCATTGGGATGATTCAATATGTCCAAAAGTCCTTTCAGATGGGAGGTGCAACCATTTCTTCTTTTCTTTCATTTATCCCCAAAGAATATAATCCTTCCTCTTTTTCTATATTTAGGGCCATCTCTCTGTGTAATTCATCTTACAAAATTATGTCCAAGGTCATAATACACTGGCTCAAGAAACTCTTTCCAAAAATATCTATGAAAATCAAAGGGGGTTCATGGAAAAAACACAAATAATGGACAATATCATATTGTTCCAGGAATCAATTCATTCCATCCTCATTAATGTAGATAAAGGTATGATTATAAAGATTGACATCACCAAAGCCTTCGATTGGGTAATATATTCCCTTCTCCTTGACTTCCTTTACATATTTGATTTCTATTCTAGTTTCATTCGTTGGATCTCTTCTTGTATCAACAATCCCTGGATCTCTCCCCTAGTTAATGGGTGATCATTTGGTTTCTTTAAAGCAAGAAAATGTCTAAGACAAGACTACCTCCTCTCTCCACTACTCTACATTATAACGACCAAAAGTATTAACCACTCAAAATTTGTTGATGACACCCTGTTGCTAGGTGGTGCATCTATCATAATTACGAAAAGATACAAGAAAATTTTGGACCTATTTATCCAAGTTTCATGAGGACTAATTAATCATAAGACATGTCAAATATATGCATGAAATGTGATCCAACAAGTTCTTGTTGTCATTTCTAACATCTTCCAATTTCCTCATCAAGATAGTTGATTATCCTTTAAATATTTATGCATTCCCATTCATTTGCACTATGCATATTCTAATTTGTGGCAATAGGTTATAAGTAAAATCATGGCCAAATTTGTCTAGTGGGGAGCACATTGGATGAACCTAGTAAGGTGAGTGGTTCTTATCAAATCAGTGCTATCATCCCTTCTAGTTTTCTAATATTCATCTCTTTTATCTCTTGTTGACATAAAACAACAAATAACACAAAAGATCAGTAGGTTTTATGGCAAGGTGGCAAGACTAATAACAATATATTTCACCTTGTTAACATGACCATTGTTCGAGCTCTTAAAGATCATGGTGGACTTGGTATAAAGGAACCTGATTTGATGAATTTAGTGATGGTTGGAAGAGATTTTTATTGAGAAAATACTTCACAAATTCAAGGAAAATATGTTTGGATACAAATTATGCTTGAAGGGAAGGTTCTCCCATTTGGAAGCTTATAAAAGTTACCATCCCAATTCTCCAATACAAATTGTCTTGGGCTCCAAGAAGTGGAAGAATGTTTGAGATATGGAATGATAACATAATGGGAACTCCATTGATTATAACAAAACATGAGCTACATCCACTAAAGGCATAGCATGACACTCAAGGGGGAAAAACTCTCTTTGACATCTCTAGATGGTCCCAATATGGTTGGTGATCTGGTTGGAATTTTGACACTCCTCCTTTGGACTTAACCCCCCTTATTCACCAACTGCTTAACAATCTCAAAGGCTGTGCACCTAAAATAAGATTCTCCTTTGATCAAAGAGTCTAGGGAATGACTGATTATACTACCAAGAAAGTTTATGGGTTCAAGCTAGAGGATATATATCTTCCTCCTAGAGTGTCTATATGGAATAAAATTTGTCATCCAGATGACATTCCCAAAATCAATATGTTTTGTTGTATTTTGGTGCAAGGAAAAATCTTGATGGAAAAAAATCTGGCCAAGCGAGGAATTCATGGCCAATCTAGATGTGTCCTATGCTTGGATGAAATTAAAATCACTCACCATTTATTATTGGAATGAAAATTCATAGCCTAAATATGGAAAAATGAAATGAATGGGTTTGAGCATTGATTTTGTAATCTAGAAACTTGGAAAAACTTATTTGATAAGTGGTTCTATTTGTAAAAGGGTTCCCTCAAAAGTAAACCTATACTGCAATTCTTTTGGGCATCCTTACCTAAATATATTTGCTAGAAAGTGTGGCTTGTTAGAAATAGAGTGATATTTCAACAACAATCCACCAAGCCTAAGCTTGTGGCTAACAGATCTATAACCCTTTTGGCATAGTACATTAATGTCAAAATATTTCATCGTTATGAATTCCAAATATTAGAGCAAGATGAGATCAAATGGTTGGAACAATTCAACATTTTTATAGTTCTAACAGTTTTAGAGGGAGATCCGATCATCCAAGATGAAACTGACAACTTTGATTGAAAAAGGAGGAATTTCAGGCATGGAAAGAACAACAATCCTACTTTTTCCTTTTCGTTGATGGTGTGTCCAAGAAGAATATTGGGGTTGTAGGCAATTGGGGGGGCGATAGTGGATCACTTACACACATCCTTCCTAACACTAGGGGGTTGATGATCCAGACTTCATCCAGTGTTGAAAAAAAAACCCCAGGGCGTCGACATATCAATCTTCAATCAAAGACCAAAGAAGGCCTCACATGAGATGCCATAAGAATCATAGAGACCATTTGGTTTTGTGTTAGAGATGAAGGGATAAATCATACCAAGAATCCACTTGGGATAACATTCATATACTCCATCACAGTTCATTAACATACTAACAACATACATTATTAACTCATTCATACATTAAACTTAGAATAAAAATAGCCATGGACAGAGAGAGCTATAGATCTATATTATCTCCATTAAATGGTAGATTAGATATATTAACAGACTCATAATGCAATAGGAATATCGCCCTATGCTCTGATACATTCTACAAGTAATGCACTATAAGACACTATGCACTCTTTTCTTAGATTCTGCACATACTACTATATTGACTCCATCACAGACTCCATTACAGACTCTCCACATGACTGTTCTAGCCACATATAATTTTTTTACAAAGACTCATAACATGACTCGAGAGAAACCCAAACCGACTTCTTTTATGTTGTAGACCTTAGACTCTCTCTTCTCTTTCTTGGCTGCTCCTTTTCCTTCTCTTCTTTTCTATGGTGCTCTGTCTCTTTCACCTCTGGTCCACTCACTGTAGTGATCACAAGTTTTGCACACTTATACCACCCGCATGAAACCCATGTAACCTCTTTGGAGCATGTAAGTCCTAATAAAATTTCAAGCTCATCAATCATCTGCCCCACGATCTCTCATGCTGTCTAGGTTCATCATTGAGGAAGATTCCTAAAGATATTCTTATGACTTGGCATGCATGCAATATATTTTCGATCTTTTAGCACGCTGTATAGACCTATGATTGGTGCATGGACCTTATTTCATTCGTCGCACATATTTTGATGTGCACACAAAATTGAAGTGTGTGCATGATTGATCTGTGCGTGTGCACAAACTTACCCAAAAATTTTGGGTTCCAACAAGCCCCCAACACTATTACTTGACTCGTCCTCAAGCCAATGGCCTTGATCATGCTATGATAGATGTAATGGAATGAATTATCTTCATGAGTTCTTGAAGAAACTCCTAGAATTGGCTATTGGTTTCATCCAAGGTGGTGTGCAATGGTTGTGTGATATGGACCACCTGATTTGTATCAACGACTGCAACCTTTGGAGCTTGAAGGTCAATATGCTTCATTTTCACGAGCATTAGGGTGTCCACGAGCTGTGCTGTTGTAACCTACGTGTATAATATTTGGGCCTTGTCAGCTGCTTCGTTAGCTAACCCAAAAATAGTTTATTGTTTCACTTGAGTGGTAGTGATATCTCTTGTCTTGCTGGCGATGGATGTCATCACAACTTGGCGCTCGCCCGGGGGTAAGGAATTCAATATACTCTTCTGCTGGGTGACCTCTGCTTCGATCGCATGAACTCATTCATTGATGGGGCCAATCTCTAGTGGATTGTGAAGGTGATTCCAGAGTGTAAATAGATACTCGATCAACCTCAAAAAATATTTGAGTCGTGCCTGGCTATTTTGGAGTGCTTCCTCGATCATCACAATCTTTTGTTTCAAGTCAATGTCTATTGGTGTTGACTATTGGATCCATGTACGAAGCACAAGGTTCTATGGCTCTAGGGCCTGAATATGCTTGGTGACTGCTTGAAGCTTTTGAGGTGCATGTACATCAGGATGTGCCTGCTTTGACAGGTGCACCCGAGAGTATGCTTCTTCGATGACATCGAGGAGTTCGACGTGACTGGCCAGGGCGGCCTCATGCTATGCTTTGGTGTCCGCGTGTGCGATGAATTCGACAAGATTAAGGGTTTGAAGGTCCTACCACACAACCTCTACCTCCTATCACATGAACAATTCTTGATGAAGCCGTGACTGGGTATCCTTATGGTCTGTGATTTCTTGGTCATATTGTAGGCGTAGTTGTTCATGCGCCAGAGTGAAAACATGGTTCCTCTCCTTGGGTTCAGTGATTACGGTGGAGACAAAATTTTGTAGGTTGATGATTGGTACCTACGCGAGATCAAGCTTGGCCTTGGATGAGTCGACTGAGACAATAGCCAAGGGGCTCACCCACAACACTCTTTTATATTTCGTGCCTATATCTTCCTCAGTTTGCGGTTCCTAAGGAGGAGAAACTAGAGGTGAGGGGAGGGCCAACTATTGACAAAGGGAATCAAACTTTCCTGCGACGTCATTTTGGAAAACTTACTACCTTGTTAGCTGTGTTTGAAGCTCCTTTACCAACTTGGAAATGGTGGTCACATGATTTCCTATTTGTAATGTCAAAGTACCAGCCTCTGGTTGTTTAGTGGTGTTCGTGCATCGATGCTTCCCAGGAACCTGACCAGGGTGGATATTTGGCTACGTGAAAGGATTCAAGACCTCTTCCTCAATTCGAGTGGTGGTCAGTGAGGGCATATGCTCTTCCTATGTGCTAGGGTCCAAATTGATAGGAAGCGAGCCCTAAGTATGGGAGGGTCACTTCCATTTCCAAGCCCTGCCCTCATATCCTTCTCATTCCACCTCACTCTACAGTTTCTCCTCTAGGTTCTATGGTACTTACTCAATGGAGTTATAGGATTTTTTGTCTAAGATTTGAAGGTCATTTCTTTGCATCGAGTTGTAGTTGCGACCTCTTTCTTTTCCTCTGATTTATTCATCCTGATCTCGAGCTGTGATTACTCTTTGGTAAACGAAGGCTGGTAGTCCACCTGGAATTCTATGAGACCCATTTGGATGTCCTATTCTATCATGCAAACATGGATTATGGCCTTGGTTTTTTCCATGTCTGCCTGAGGGTAAATGAACACGTTACGTAAATCACATTCAAATTCAACATATTCAATGTACCTCTTCAAGAAATGTTTCGAGATGCGTACCATCACATTGGCAACAATGATCAACTGTGTAAACCATTTATGGAAATCCTTGGTGTGCTTAGCTTAGATGGATTATTTTTTGGTCTTTTGGAGTGTTAAAAATATGGGAGCAACGAACAATGATGCCCATTTTGCATCCTCTTCGTTTCTTAGGGGCGACTTCCATAGAATCATGCCAAGTAACAAAATGACCCAACTATAGTGAAATTCCTTTCCCAAGTCTTGGGCATCAAGACAATCGTCCACAAACTTGTTTAGTAAGTATCAAGTCTAGGCCATTTGGACACCTCCAACACATTTTTCAGCGGCAAACATGACACCAAGGGGGAATTCATCCCTCCAAAATTTTCATAGGAGATTGTAGGCCAATAGTTGTGTCGCAAACCAGAATGTCAAATTATTGATCTCCGGAATCACAACCCCGCACTTCCCTCCACGCGTGCCAAAATGAGTGTATACTTCCTCTTGTGTTGCATCCTTTGCCTTGATGGCACTATTCATATCTTCACCAGATATCGAGAGGCATGAAACCCATTGCATTGTATTATGGTGTACCAGGTATGGCTGGTCAAGCCATAGAAAACCACCATGCAACCTTCTAAGCAGGAAGTGAACACATGCCTGTATTGTTGGGGCCCAACTGAAATGTGGAAAATTAAGCAACATTAGGATACCTGACTTCTGAAGGGGCCTTTCCCATTTTTGGGTAGATATATTTTCTATTCCATCGGCTCATTGGATGACATATGCATACTTGTCAAGTTATAGTTTTGGAAACTGGGTTGGGTTGCGAACATTGTGGTTGGTACACCACAACACTGGAATTTTTCCCAACTTCGACCCCTTAAAAAATATTCCATTTGATATCACTGGTTCTGGTACTAACCACTCTTTTTTCACCTTGGACTTTTTTTGTGTGTGGGGTTTGCTCGAGGAAGGATTTCTGTTCGATAATTACCATGGGTTTATGATATGTTCTACAGAGCTTGAAACCACTCTGAGACTCAACAATATGGTAGAACTTTCCTGGTGTGTAGTGAGGAACTCTTCTTCGTCGACGTTTCTCCTGTTCTCATTCCGGTTGTTTGAGATGAAAAAAGGAAACATAAGAAGTCGGGTACATGTATTTTAATAGGCACCAGACAAGAGGTGCCCGAGGTGTCAGTTAGTCAAAACAGTCATTCATCCTGGATGTATATTGATATAGATTCCACATGCCGGTAGGTTTTCTTCCCACCTTGGGTTGCAACTATTGCCAAGTCCTCAACATTAGTTGGCCTGTAACCACTTTAATTCCTTACCTCGAAGTCACCTATGCGAGTTGGGTTATTTCTCTCCACCCCTTATGCCATCTTTTCCACCGAACAAAGTAATTAAGAATCCACATTTTCCAAATCAGCCAAATCCCTTCGCCGAAGAGTGCATTTATGCCTTGATTTTTCCCGAAATGAACTAAATCGTTTTGATAGAACTGTTCATCGCATCCACCTTTATTATAATAAGGTGTCTACACTACCTACATATTAATGTGATATCTATTTCTCTACACATGTATGAAGTTTTATTATTCATGGGCACTGCACATGATTCTTGAACATCCATGCATATGTATCCTAGATATTAATCTATTGCATCGGCCCCTGACGGGTCACAAATCTTCTTTACATGGATCTAGCTTGTTGGTCTTCTCCATGGAGGATCTTCAACATTTCAGGTTGGCCATGGGTGAATTTCTTGGCTACCTAATTCGGCATTGGGTTCCATGTCAGGCCTTGACCACTCATCCATTATCTCGATGGTATTCGGAGGAACAAGATGGATGAAACTTCCTATTGGCAGATCGTGTTAGGTTTTCAGATATATCCTTCACGTATTTGACTGCTACTTGGCCAACCAACTCTTTTTGCAGGAACACATGTATTTGTGGATATCAACCCTGGCTTGAACCTTTCCTTCACTAAGTCCACTACGCTGACCCATTCACATAGATGTCCTTGATGCACATACCACTAATGCATGCGTATCCCTGCTAATACTGTATCGAGGGAACATACCTGATGGATTAAGGGAATGCAATGCATTTGGGCAATGAATGTGTCCACCGAAGTCGTCTCGTCGAAATGATAGGGTTCGAATCCATCCGCACACGCCACAAAAATAATTCACACACATCTCCTAGTAGAGACCTGATATAGCTTATTCAATCACTGCTTCATGAAATCTTATAAATCAATATCATATGACTTCACACTTCTCCAAATTAGTTCCCCATCTGCTGTGGGATTGAAGTAATCCTCTTCGCATCTTGTGATTTGATAAATGTTTTCAATAATAGATCTCTATGCATCCTCATTCATAGGATCGTTGTATGTGTCACCTTCATTCAGATCTAATGGCAAAATCATGTGCAAGGTGTCGGTCTCAAACAACATCTGCCTCTTCTTCAAATTCAACATGACATTATTTTCAAATGCCCAATCAATACCAGGTAGTGTAGGGCAGGGATTTGAGTTACCCATGATCTCAATCACCTCAAAATATGCCTTAGTATTCATCCCTTCAATGTTCACTTCAACCTTTTCCAGCTGGCCTAAAGGATAAATTCTATATTGATTAGCCAACCTGAGTTGAATGGGGAACCATACCAAGTTCGGTCTACCCATCAAATCCCAAGATTTTTTTGGTAGGATGTTCACATCAGATCCTAGATCCAACATGACTCCATCCATCTCATATCTTTTGAGTTCAATTGTCATCTTGAACTCTCTTCCTATGAGCTTCTACTTATTGACCTGGTACACATCCCTTTCTAGTAGAGGGGTAGATATAGCTAAAGTTGTTTCGTCTTCTCCCATACAGTTTGTTAACATGTGCGCCAACTTTCTCACAACTTCAAAATCACTTAAAAACTTCAAACAAAAACGCAATAAGTTATTTACTTGGTATTTTGCTTGCTCTTCTCGACCAATGTCATGTAATGCTTCTTCTCATGTCGTGCACTGTAGGTCTTTACGCACGTGCTCCTCTATTTACTTATGTTTAGTCTGTCACACTTCTTCCTACCTGTGAGATTCTTCCAACAACCTCTACATCGCACGTTGTATCTCTTCACACACACAAGCTTCCTCCAAATATTTCTGGGTGGCGCACTGTAATTCTTCACATGCTCGAGCTTCTTCCAATGATACTTGTGTGGTGTGTTGTACTTCCTCGCATACTTGAGATTCTTCCAACAACCTATGCATCACATGCTGTAGCTCCTTTCATGCTATTTCTTCTTTGAGATCCATTTGCACATCACACAAAAACTACTTCTGTTGTGCAACATCAAAATTAGGCAGATCTTGCGACACTTTTCTAATATTTCTCTTCATTCTCCAGACCAAGATTTCTCCACACTCTAAGTCCATTCCTGTCTTGGCTCCACCTCGGGTTATCCCTTGCACATCAACTTCCTCATTCTTCTGTTGATTCTCATGTGGTTCTACAATTACCATGTTGCAATGTGATTTCTTCTCTTCCTACTTCTTCAGCAAGTTGGGACATTCTCTTGTGGCATGCTCGGTACTATAGCAATACCCAGAGAGAGTGCATAGTTTGGTATAGAATCTTGACATGTGGTTTTATTCCATATCCTCTGTATCCTCATCCTTGGTCGCATCCATATCAACCTATGGGACCCCCATGGCATCCACCTCTTTCTTTGGCCCCACGATCACCACTTTTTTTCTCTTCTTGAACTTGAAATGCATCATGGGTTTGGTCTTGCATCAACTAAAGTGACCGATAGTTGCTCACATCGTGCCCCATTGATTCTCATAACTCACAAAATGGAGTATGGTGAGTCTTTTGGTGTTTCTCTAGTGTTGGGAAGTAGGGTGGGATATGTCCCCACTATCTACAAATATTGCACCACTCAGTCTTAGGCCCAATCATAAATGGATTTGATGCACCCATTGCCAAATAATTTCCCAACATAGGACATTCATCCCCACGGTGAGCTTCTTATAGACATATGGTACACCACACATGCTCATGCACCACCTTCATCTTGGCATATCTTGCAACTACATTTTCAGATTTTCAAGTTGGAACTACACTTGCACCAAACCTATTAATGTCTCTCCACCTCCTAGCATAGCTTCTAGGCGCATCACAATCTCCACTGCCTCTCCTAAGTAGTTACCTTATACTAAGTGAGAAAAACTCGGATATGGGAAAGAAATCCTACAATGAACCACTCCATGTGCTGAACATATTGGATTTGGAATGTCAACCTATCTAAAAATATCTTAAACTGCTAGTCATAATTCCACACGGTCTCTCCCATTTGCTGCTTGAACTCCTTTATTTCATTAATGCATTATGATTCTAAATTAGTCTTATGAAATTCCTTCAAAAAATCTCTCTTAATTTCTATTAGAGACCCTTGTCTGTATCGCTCACACGGTTTCCTTGTACTTCATGTACCACATTAGGGCCTTGTATTTGAAAGTGGTCTCCAGCTTCAAAATCTTCAATGCTTCATCCGTGATCATCTTCACAGACTATATAGCTTCACATGTGAACCAATGCTGCTCTGCATTATCCTTACCTATTCCATGGAATATAGGTAGCCTTAATTTTGTATCTTGATTAGCCATTCTCAATCTAGGACTGTCTCCTCCCAACTTTTTGCTAGGTGTCGGTGATCTTGGTACTGATACTCTTCCTTGCAAAGTATTACTGACTTTGTCTTCCTCTTCACTTGTGTCCTCTCTTCTTTCTTCTAGTACTCCATCTTCTTCTATTCATATAACTGTGATTTTCATTATTCTTTCTTCTTGATTACAAGTGCGCAATGGGGGTGGTTCACATAAGGGGTACCTCCATCTTCTCTCCTCATTTCTTATGAGGGAACCCAAAGATTTTCCTACTTGCAGCTGCACACGAACATCCACTATAGCTAAATATTCTTCACCTTCTCGTAAGGGCTCTTCACCATCTTCGCCTACTTCAACGCCTCTACTCTACACCTCATCTTCCTCTAAGGTTGTGACGTCTCTCAACAACCAAGGGGGTCATACTTCGCCTTCTCTGACCTTACTACCACTACTTCTGGTATCTTCATTGGATACCCTACTCCTAATGTCACCCCTCTTTGACGACCTATCTTTGTATATGATTCTCTCTAGCACAACAATCTCTCCTGCACTTCCTCCCGGTGCAATATCCTTCCTCTTCATTCTAGTTCCGACCCCTCATCTCTCACCCCCTACTACCTTATTTATGCTCCTCTATTATTCTTTCCTTTTTAGCTCGACTTGTCTTGTGTATCTTTTAGCTCTTTCTCTCCTCTACTCTTCTAGGTCCATTCTTTCCCTTATCTCATCTCAACATCTTTTGGATCCTCTCAACGACTGCAATCCCCCTCTCTCTTTTCCCATTTCTTTTCACCCCCCAACGCTAGGGGGTTTACTCAACCATCATATCTATCTCCATGCAAATCAATCCTTTATCAATGAACGTCATCTTGATCCACAGTGGGATTTATTCTAGTAGTAGTTTTGGAGGACCTTCATCAAAGTTTCTTTCAACCTCTCTAAAATAATCATTATATTCTACAAAAAAATAAAAAATGTAGCCTTCCTTCACTTGGGAAAACTAGAAATCGATTGCTAAAGCCCACTTGTTATCCAACGCCTTCAACCTATCGATTGTAGTCTAGTCCCAAACCAGTGGTTCTTGGGGTTTCCAAGAAATGTTAGTAGCAGTTTTCCTCTTCAACCATTCATACAACAAACATGGAAACTCAACAAAGAAAACTTCATGCATATTGATGTAGATGTACCTCTCCTTCCAAAGCTCAACAATGTTTATTAGACCCTTAGACTCTCGTCGGGAAAACTCATCTTCCTTTATAGTTAACTAGTCTTGTATTTCCTCCTGAGATGGATTCCACCTCATTCTCTCCCTTCATCATGCAATGAAAAACCTTTAGGTCCTGACAATGGAACCGTTTGTTGGCTCACTTACATGCATCCTTCCTAACACTAGGGGGTTGATGACCCAGGGTTCATCCAGAGTTGACCAAAAAAACCCCAATGCGTTTGAATATCAGTCTTCAGTCAAAGACCAAAGAAGGTTTCACCTAAGATGCCATGAGAATCATAGAGACTGTCTGGTCTTGTGTCATAGATGAGGGGATAAAGAATACCAGGATGTCGCTCGGGCTAGAATTCATAGATTCCATCACATTTAATTAACATACTAACAACATACACCATTAAATCATTCATCCATTAAAATTAGAATAAACACAACCATGGACAAAGAGAACTGGAACGTTATACTATCTCCATTAAATGGTACAATGCATACATTAACAAACTCATAATACAATAGGAATAATGCCTTGCGCTCTGATACATTCTACAAGTGATGCACTACAATGCGCTATGCACTCTCTACTTAGATTCCGCATGTACTACTAGACTGACTCCATTACAAACTCTCTACAAGATTGTTCTAGCCACATACAAAACTGCTACAAAGACTCATAACATGACTCATGCAAAACTCATGCTGACTTCTCTTCTACTTTGGACCTCATACTCTCTCTTCTCTTTCTTCGCTACTCCTTTTCCTTCTCTTCTCTTCTCTAGCACCATGTCTCTTTTGCATCCACTCCACATTCTCTAGTGATCACCAATTTCCCATGCTTCTGCCATCCACATGTAACCCATATAACCTCTTTGGAGCATGTCAGTCCTAACGAAATTGCCATCTCATCCATAATTTTCCCCACGATCTCTCTTGCTGTCTAGGTTAATCATTCAGGAAGGTTCCCAAAGATCTTATTCTAACTTGGTGTGCATGTGGTATCTTTCCAATCTTTTAGCGTGTCATATAGACCTTTGATTAATGCACACACCTTGTTCCATTCGTCACACAACTACTAGTGTGTGTGCAAAATTGAAATGTGCGCATGACTAATCTGTGTGTTGCACAAACTTACCAAAAACTTTGGGTGCCAACATTTATTTATAAACCCTGGAGGAACAATGTTATCATTCTACTCTTTGAATCTAGGCACCCACTCCAATAATATTACATAAGCTTATGGTCTTCTCCAAGGTATAAATATAGCTAAATCACTCAACATCCAAAACCTGGTTGTGATTATAGACTCATTGTTCATCATTAGATATATGCAACAAGGAACATTCTCATTAGTTGTGAGGTTTTCCTCTGTGCTTGGAAGGATAAGAAATATTAGCTATCCATTCTCCACCCCAAGGTTTTATCATGTCTTAAGAAATAATTGTTGGATTACTGAGAGGGGGGGTGAATCAGTAATAACGTAATTATAATCGTTTTTCTTCAAATGTTATATCAATGTAGAATTATTATCCAATAATGAGCAGTAATAAATAAACAATCACACACATGCACAATACACCAATGTTTTATGTGGAAACCCAAATCGGGAGAAAACCACATAATGCTTTTTCTTATATGTCTTGAAGAATTACATTCATTGGAAGCACCAACTTCCTTTGTTTTCAGCTGCAACTGGAAGGAGGTTCCAACCTCCTAGTTTCTCAGGCTACAACCTGAGGGAAGCTCCAACTCCCCAAATCTCTGGCTACAACCAGAAGGAGGCTACAACCCCCAATGTTCTTCGACTACAACCGGAAGGTGGATACAACCACCTGTCCTTGCCCCGTCCTGCCACCCTGAAGTAGAAGTAGAATGATGGAACCACTGTCACACTATCACTCTAAGATATACTGCTATAAACCTGTACCAATAAGTCTGAACCATGCATCAACCTGTACCAATAAGTATGAACCATGCATCAACCTGTACCTCAACCTGTAATCAACCTGTACCATAAAGAAGTGCATCAACCATGCACCAACCTGTAATCAACCTGTACCATAAACAATTGCATCAACCATGCACCAACCTGTAATCAACTTGTACCATAAACAAGTGCATCAACCATGCACCAACCTGTAATCGACCTGTACCATAACCAAGTTCATACAACCATGTACCAAGTATGTTCCAATCATGTTTCAACTACTCATAAACTATGAATCATCAATATTTACCAACATCATCAACTATACACTTCATGTATGTGTCAACTCATCAACTACTTGTCTCAACCATGTACTCAACA
>ML785329.1:229287-244000 GCA_009831015.1 Picea engelmannii
TCCTTGATTTTGTGAAGACTAAGAATTTTCTTTGTTCTACAATTTCTTCTTTAAAATCCCTAGTTCCTTGTAGGTGTTTGCCTCATGATCCTAGAGATAAAATCTCATCCTCCTTTCAATGTTGAGTTAAAATGGAGTTTAAAATATAACCAATGATGTGATTAAAAATTATCGTGGAACATTGTTCTTGATTCTTGAAAATTTGGTCATTTCACTCCTTCTAAAGAATTTCATAGAATCAAAACTAATGCTATACTCTTCATATGGTTGAATAGTTGTCTTTGAAAGGGTGCCTTGGGCCACCTTTAAAGCATCTCATCTACTTTGTTTGTATAATTTGGTGATTATAACAACTCCATCTTAATATATTTTAACTATGAAACATATTACAATTATTATCTATATTCTCCTCTATATCCTTGCATAAACAACATATAGAAAGATCCTTTTCATCCTCTTTTCCTTAAAATTCCATCACTCTACAATAATGTTGCCACTTTCTACTGATATCTAGACTTTGTCCCCAATGCTCCACTTCATATTTAGTTGATATTATTCTAGGATGTGATGGGAAGTTAGTTGATTATGAAATATTCATTATTTATGTTGGAAACATAATCTGTAAGGGTTATGATATTATTGTGTTATTCAGTTGTGAGGGAATATAAGAAGACACAAGTGAATATGAGCAGTCATCAGAAGTCCAAGGGACCTCTTGTAATACGAATTCAAAGGCCACATCATTGTACTTATATGTGTATCATATGAATGAATAATAGTATTTCATGCATATTCACTTGCTCCAATTCAAGAACATATTATGAAATGCCAACATTGTCATTGAGTTGGCCACATTGAAGATGAATGTTTTGATCTTCATCCTTGTGAGAATTGGGGAAAGCATAGCCATCCTTCATATAGATGTTCCAAATGCAAGAAACCTACAAGAGTAAAGAACTACTATGGTTGGATCACTTCTTGGAAATGACCATAAACAATCAAGGAGATATATCAGTCATATCGATGAATTCATTCTTGAGTATTGACACATCTTGTAGTGAAAGAATTTGCATCTTCTCACCTTATACCTGACAGGGGGCAACGACATCAACGATTGACAGTCATGCTTTAAGTTTTGAAGTTTTATTAATCAAATAGTAACAAGTGACCATGATTCAATTTGTGGTCACTCAAAACCACCAGATTGGTTTGTGGTTTTCCTTAAACCACTAGCATAAGTTGTAAGTCTTCTCACCTTGTACCTAACACGGGGGAACAATATCAATGATTGATAGTCAGG
Source organism: Picea engelmannii (assembly GCA_009831015.1). Classification (NCBI taxonomy): domain Eukaryota; kingdom Viridiplantae; phylum Streptophyta; class Pinopsida; order Pinales; family Pinaceae; genus Picea; species Picea engelmannii. Next base: position 230,588 of record ML785329.1, read on the forward strand.
ATTAAAGTTTCGAAGTCTTATCAATTGAATAGTAACAAGCGAGTGTGATTCAGTTTGTGGTCACTCAAAACCACCAGATTGATTTGTGGTTTTCCTTAAACCACCACTTAGTAGAATACTTACAACTTCTGCTAGAAAACGGTTTGTGGTTTTCCTTAAACCTCCATTTAGTACAAGATTTTCAACTTCTTCTAGAGAATAGTTTATGGCTATCTTTAAACTAACATTCGAGAGCACTTCCAATTAGTAGAAGACATCATCTTCTAGCTTGTAGCTAACTTAGGAAATGTCCTGAGAACCATTGATCCCTATAGCCAAGTTCCATAGTTTGTGGTTGTCCATAAACCACTAGATTGGTTTGTGGTATTCCTTAAACCTCCATCACCATTTAGTAGAAGTCATCAACTTATGTTATCCTTTTGGTTTGTGATCATCCCAAAACCACTAGATTCAAAGAGCACATTCAGCCACTGGTAGTTGTCCACTTCTAGATTTCCATTGGACACATCTAGACTTCATCTCTCTTATTGGACTCACATACACCCCTCCAGATTAAGGGGGGTATGTTGGAAACATAATCCATAATGTTTATGGTATTATTGTATCATTCACTTGTGAGGGAATATAAGAATACACAAGTGAATATGCGCGGTCATCGAGAGTCCAAGGGACCTCTTGGAATATGAATCCAAAGATCACATCATTGTACTTATATGTGTATCATATGAATGAATAATATGTCTCACGCTTATCCATTTGGACATTCCAACAATTTATTATCTGCATATTAGGTATTTGGTTCAATTAGTTGTCAATAAAGTTCTTCCTCATGTCTCTCAATCGACCAAGACTATGGGCCCAGAGTAAATTTTTTGCTTCCCATACCCTTCAATTGACCAAGACTATGGGCCTAGAGTATAATTTTTGCTTCCCATACCCTTCAATTGACCAAGACTATGGGCCTAGAGAATTTTTTTTGCTTCCCATACCCTTCAATTGACCAAGACTACGGGCCTAGAGAATTTTTTTTGCTTCCCATACCCTTCAATTGACCAAGACTCTCACCTAATGAAAAATTGTTTATAAGTACATTATTCTTAATCAAGCGCCCCAATGCCTAATGGACCAACATATCATCGCTCATTGATGGAGGATGATGAAATCAAGCACCAGATCCAAGAACTTCTTCAAAAGGGGCACATACGACCCCACTCCTTCCCTTGCGGAAGCCCGATTGTGCTAGTGCAGAAGAAAGACGGGACCTGACGGCTCTATATTGATTACAGAGCACTAAAAAAAATCACAGTCAGGAATCGATACCCAATTCCCCAAATTGATGACCTTCTTGACCAACTCAAGGGGGAAAATTTCTTCAGCAAGATTGACCTAAAGTCTAACTACCACCAGGTTCCCATTGAACCAACTGATGTATGGAAGACAACTTTCAAATCTAAAGAAGGTCTCTTCGAATGGCTAGTCATGCCCTTTGGATTAACAAATGTGCCAACAACTTTCATGAGATTGATGGATGATGTATTGAGACCTTTCACCAACTCTTTTGTGGTGGTATATATGGATTACATCCTCATCTTCAACATAACTTGGGAGGAGCATATGCAACATATTCAAAGGTTTTAGGCACTCTGCGACAACACAAGCTATATGGCAACTTGGAAAAATGATCCTTTGGAATGAACATGCTCCAATACTTGGGCTACATTGTTGATGAGAATGGGGTACATGTGGATCTAATTAAGATCCAAGTCATTCGTGACTGACCATCCTTGACCACACTAATTGAGCTTCAGAGCTTCTTGGGACTTGCCAACTTCTACCATAGGTTCATGTTGGGATTATCCCATATTGCATGGGCCCTTAGCCAAATAACCAAGGGTGGTGTCAGGGAAAAGTTGGCATGGGGGCAGGCACAACAACGAGCATTTGAGGATATTAAGCATTGCTTGTGCTCAACTCCAATAATCTCCTTACATGATCTACAAAAACCATTCGAGATTGAGATTGATGCCTCTAACTATGTTGTCAGCGTAGTTATCACCCAACATGGGAATCCAATAACATACCATAGTGAGACACTCTCAGATACTGTCCGAAAATACCCCACCTATGACAAAGAATTGTATTCCATTGTGCAAGCCTGTCGACAGTGGAAACATTACATTATGGGCAAGGAGACAATCATCCACACTGATCACAAGCCTCTGTAGTTCATAGAGACACAGGGGAAGTTGCAGAATGACCACCATCAAAAGTTGTACAATATCTACAACAGTTCCATCTAAACATCAAGTATAAAATAGGGAGCACAAATCATGTCGCTGACTGCCTCAGTCGCCCTCCTGTTGCTGCACTCACCACAATACTCCATTCCTATGGGCATGAGGCATCTTAGTGGCCCCACTTTTATCAACGTGACCCATACTTTGCCACCACCTATAAGCTCTTGGGTACAAGAGTGCATGTCACTGATTTTCACATCCAGGATGGACTGTTATACCATCTAGGCCACCTCTGTTTTCCCACAAGCGAGCGTGCAAAGCTAATTTGGGAAGCTCACTACAGTAAGATGGCAGGACATTTCAGCGTGGATAAAACGATGGTTGTTCTACAAAAACATTTTATTGGCCCAAACTTCGACAAGACGTCAACAAATATATCTGATATTGCACTACCCGTGCCATTTCCAAGCCAACCATCAAGAAGAAAGGCTTATACACCCCTCTTCCTACTCCCGAGAGGCCTTGTGAATCCATCTTTATGGATTACATGTCTGGCCTTCCATCCACCAAGCACGACAATGATTGTGTATTTTTGGTGGTGGATCGGTTTTCGAAGATGGCCATTACCACAACTTGAAAGAAGAACATCATAGCAGTATATACCGCCAATCTCTTCTTCGAACGAGTGTGGGTCCATTTTGGGATACCAAAAACCATCACCTGAGATCGGGACAACAGGTTCCTCAACACATTTTCGTCGAGTCTCTAGTCACTGTTGGACACCAAGCTCACTAAATCCACTTCTTTTCACCCCCAAACCGATGGCCATACAAAGGTCGTCAATCAGATGATTGTGCACATCCTGTGCATGTACAACTCTAAGTATCCATGTACATGGAAAGAGATTATTCCCTATGTTTAACACAACTACAACAAGGCTCTCCATAGCTCCATTGGCCATATCCCATTTCAGGTAGGGATGGGATTCAACCCTTGGGTCCCATTGATGTTCCACTAACTCTTGCAACCACACAGGCATAATCTTCCCATGTTCAGTCTGAGGTCGAAAAAGCCACCAGATTCATTGAGCGGATTCAACACATCTTCCAACAGGTACATGAAATTTTGCAGAAAGCCAATGCGAAGTACAAGCAACACCATGATCAACACCAGGTATCACACCCGTTTCAGGCAGGAGACAAGGTCTAGTTACATTTGTAGAAATAACTCCTTATAGGGCCCCCATCGGAAGCTCCACCCACTTCACTATGGGCCTTACAATATCACCAAGGTTGTGGGGAGTAATGCTTTTGAGCTCAACACTCCACCCTTCCTTGGCTTGCACCCGATGTTCAATGTGGACCTCCTTCAGGCATATTTTCTACCATTATTGGACACCTCAGAGATCGTAGAACAGTTGACACCAACAGAGCTCAACCATGACTACATGGAACATGCATCCATTGATTAGATAGTGGACACACCGGTCAAGGGCACTTGCCAACATAGGATATAGCTTTATCGGGTTGTCAAGGCAGGGCAACTCCTACACCAAGGCGAGTGGCTCACCCAGGTGTTGACGATTAAAAGAGAAACATTGGATACTATGCTCACAAATGATTGCCAAGCTTTATTATTTAATTATATTAATAATATACCGGTAGGTGGGACCCCTTGTTTGACTTATGGCACTATGATGGAGAAGCAACACTTATATATTTTTTTCTTATGTACTAGTTGCGACACAATTTCTATAACTTATTCGCTTCAAATCATGGTTAAAATTCTTGTGATAAGGAATTTTGTTGATTAAAACATGAAAGAATGTGATCTTCATTACCTCTCGCAAAATATGATTATGTTGCATTTTGGATGAAAGAATTACACTCTAGTTTTAATTTTGATATTGTATATTGTTCATAGCAAAGTTAGGTGATCACCTTGACCCTTGATACTATTGTTATGTGCATTGGTTTAAATTGCAAATTGGTTATGTTCCTAGCAATTTGTCATATGAGAAATATGGATAGTGGCAAGGGGTGGCGCACTTTGCAAATTGGAATATTGCGCACTTTGTAAATTATAACGTGGAAAAATTTGGAATATTTGGTTTGTATTAATGGTTTTGAATGTCAATGGTGTGGTGAGCTGGCTAGTGGGCTTGGCTCGTACTAAGCCATGAATGAAAATATGAAGGAAGAAGTGACATGCAGTAAATGTGCACCACTTAAACTCACCTCGAGCCCTCCACCCTAGTCATTCTTTCATTTTTCTCTATTAGTTGCTGCTGCTCCGCTTTGCTCGGTCGTGGAGGAGGTATACAACCTGGTCATTTCTCCCTAAGCAATATTTTGCACATGTATGGAGTTTTCTTTCTTTCCCATCCATGAGCATTCACTCTGCACTTTAAATCAATAGTTGGCTCTTGTTTTCTCACAGCCTGTGTATTTCCAAAGCTATTATGAAATATTTTGGATTGTGTATTGGTTATTTGCAAGGTTTTGCTTTCCCGTGGTGGTTGTATTTGAGCCATGGTGTTGAAAGAATGGGGTGGTGTCTTTTACTGTGTATGACTGTTCGCATTTATTTGTAATAGAAAATAATTAAGTTTGGAACCCTGGGCCTGCCCTACCTCTGGTTCGTTGTTTTGGGTTTTTCCATATTCGTGACTCCTCACCGCTTCCTGTCTGTGGGTTATTTGTACACCCCACCTGCATTTTGAGTTATGGTTTCGTGGTTAATGTGCTCACGCCTTGGTCACTGCTCTGTGAATGTTTAAGTGGAATATCATGAAGGACTAAACCTTTTGTGCCTTGTCCTAGTCAAACCCTCAATTGTTAGCCTGCCTTCTTATGCCCTCACTGTCACTCTTGCGTGGTGAACCCTATGCAAATATGAGAGCATTTCTTACCCAGATTTTGATGGAAGAACTGTTCATGCTATTTTGGTTTAGGCACAGGTTTTAATTGGTCACTTGTTATGCTGTGATGAAGGAAGTGTTGGATTCACTTATTCGTTGGAACTTACAATCTGTTTATATGAAGCTCATAAAGTTGATAACAATGTTGCGAATTATTGTTATACTAGCTGTGATCTATTGTAATAATGAAAAACACATGTGCATAATTGTATGATGCGCGAATTAGTAAACAAACCAGAATGAAATATGATGAGGGGGTTTGGTAAATTGTGCTTCGATTGGATTATGGTTACATACATGGATTTGTTTTGGGGCACTTCAAGGGACCCTTTGGGTTTTAAGAATTTTGTTGAGGTTGATATTATGGTTGTGGTCTGTCCACTCCAAGATTGTGGTTGTATTTCCCATGGAGATTATGATGTTGTTCATTTTTAACTTTGTTATATACATGCGGTATTGTTATTATGATTATTTTTCAAAATTCTGGGCATATTAAATTGGTAACTGTGTAATACAGTTTCCAAGGCAAGTGAACAATTTTATGAAGCAAACACTAGTTTTTGGTTGTTTTTTTGGAAACATAGTATGGTTTAAGTTTTAAATATTTGAATAGTAGGATGTTTGATTGCAAATTTCCATTAGATATGCTATGTTTGATATATCACTTGAACAATATCTGTATTATTCCCCCACCCATTATACCATTTTTTGCTAATTATAATCACTTCACGATCCCAATTTCACTTATCAATTCCCTGTTCATTGATATTTATTTCGAAGAGTCTGTGTGGAAATTAAAGGAAGTTGATATGGAAAGAGTTGAAGACTGATGTTATGGATTGTTTTAATCCATAGTTGATTGTTTTATTAATTTTTTTAACAATATTCGTATATTACATCCCCTCTATGATATCATTTTTTGCTAATTACAACCCCTCCATACTCACATTTACCCTTTCAATTCCATGTTCACATGGAAATTAATAAATGGTATTCTTATGGATGGATTGCATGTGTCTTGTGGTAAATCCTAGAGCCAACTTTTGATTTATGTAAACAAAGTTTCATGTATGTGTTACTAAGAACTTCAGAACTGATAAATTGTTGCTACATGATGATTTTTTTCAGTAGAGGCAGCCATGGCCGGAATAACAGAGGCAGGGGAAATTGGAATCGAGGTCATAGGAGGCATAGATTTTCAATTCATTTTGATGCTGACCCACAAGAGTTGAACAAACTATTCCAAGCTATATTTTTTAATTTGGTTGGCCATGGAATATTGCATCCTCGACTAGAAAGGCCCCATTTCCAGCAACCTCAGAGATTTCACATCATTCTCGTTCCCCCACATGTGTCAATGCAACCCAAAGTTCCCGCTAATGACATTTGGAAATAAATTTTCCACCAACCTGTCTCCCATCACCACGGTTGGCCCACTGTGTCATTTCCTTTACCACCACCTGTTAATCCCAATGTTCAAATTGCCCATGTTGTTTCGCCAGTTCAGTCTTCACATGCCAGTAAGAGATTAAAAACAGATATTCCCCAACCTGTGTAAGACAAAGGAAAATAAGTTGCTTCCCCTTCTTCTCCCTCCATTGATTCCTCTAAATTTGTGTCTTCCCACCTTCGTTTAAAGCATGAATTCTCCCATGTGATCAGCGAGATACAACCCCAAGGGTATAATCAACCAAGGGCTACCCAAGAAAAGTCAAGGGGAGACAACAGTGAAAAAATAAATTTTTTCTTCACAAAGTGGCAAATATGGTTTTTAAATTATGTTTTATGTGATTCAGTTGATGAGGAAAAAGTTCATAAGTTTCAAAATATTTTTGGACAACAAACTTTAGTTTGGATATTTTGTGGATAAAGTGGATATATATTATTTTTGGGATATAATTTTAAATTTTGCTGATATTTAAATATTCTATTAAATGATATCCATGGGAGGTACAAGGGTGCTATGTGATCTGAATGATTTATCTTGTATTTTTACTTTTGATGAGTGGCAAAAGAAAAAGATGGGAGTCACAAGGGGTCCCACCTACGTAGTTATTATTAATTAAGACCCTTAATTATATTATTATTATTTATTTGTCCTAAACTAATTAGTTAAGTTAAATCAACTTAACTAAAGAAAGTAGTTGAACTACTTCAACTTATTGGGAAAGAATAAAAGCTCAATGAGAAGAAGAGACAAGTGGAGAATAGAAGGATAAAAACAAGACTAAGGTTTGCTCTTTAGTTACATGAGATAGTTTCGATTTTCATTCATTTATGAGTTTATTCGAAAGCCTAATTCTCTTGTTGACAACAAGGTCTTATTGTAGACAACAAGATTCAAGACTGAACCATACTTTTCAGTTGCTTGTTTAAGAGGTGTTGATTCATCCTTGATAGTTTGTGTATTCTTCTCTGTTTGTGAATTAATTTTCATGGCTAATAAAGGATGTCTTATAGAGTCAAAATGGCAACTGTTTGTGGCAAGCTGATCCAGATTATTAATTTCAGTTTTACTTTACTGTCGGAGTCTTTTTGTATGGTGTTCATTGGAGATCTCTAAATCAGACTTTGGTCCATACCCTCATAGGGGTTTGTAAAGAGAAAAACACTTTTGGTATCTCAGAATGAAATAAAATCAGATTGTTATTCTGTCTCATACATGTGTTTTCATGACTTGGTTACTTTTTCACTTTTGGTCTCCATGCTCACTTTATTGTAAAATCTGTATACATTTCAATAGCTTTGTATAAACTTTATTTCAGATTGCAACATTTATAAATTACAAAATCAGCCTTAATCCTTGTAATTAATACTCACAGATTGAGCGAATGTTTTGAGGTTATAAATCTTGGGTGACATTCCCAACTATCTTGTCCTAGCTAGGAAAGATCTGAAAATGATTGAGTAAGGTGTTCCATACCTTTTCCTCAACATTTATTTGGTGACCATACTTGGGATATCTTCCATATCTCTCTAGTTGATTGTATTCATGATTATCTTTGAATATTTTTGGTTTTTGTTTATGACTCTTTGACTAATTTTTCTCATGAAAATACCTCCTACAAGGCAGCCCAATATTGAACATGGTCTTAAAGACCAGATCAGCATTTCCTTGATTTTATTCAATACTATCTTAGAAACTGCTAATACCTAGGCTGAGCTTGAATGCTCATATGAAGTAATTGAACAAGATATAAGTATCCGTGAATGCTGGAAGGTTAGGTAAAGGCAACCTAGAAATCGACCGTAGCCCTCATTTTCCTAAATTTTTGATATTCTTTTTTCATGTCCTCAAATCCTCGCATTTATAGAAGATGAAGAGGATTTCCCCCCAAAGCTACTCCTATCATTGAAATAGGAAGAAGAAAATCCATTTTGTCAACCCATGAAAGAACTCTAAGGAAGACTTTGTTTGACTCTACTAGTTCACCCTTTCCCCCCTTACCCATCACTCCCAAAATGACATCCACAGGTGGTGCTAGTGGTGTTGGAGGTGCTTCATCATCCTAACATTCAGTCTCATCAGTAATTTGTAGTTTATATAGCCATCAGATTCCTATCCAATCTGCTACCAACCCTACTAAGGTTATTAATAAATACGAATTTTTCAGTTTGAAGAAGATGCTACTACTACCCCATGGCACATATCTTCTCTCTTGAATCTAACACCTGCTACTCGTCTGTTACCAAAATTTAAGGAGCATCTTCCTAGGTTCTCAGGAAATAACACTATCTCTACAAATGAACATCTAGTGGCATTTTCTAATGCTTGTCACAATATAAGAGCCAATGATAACGATACTTGCATGCGCTTATTTGTCAACTCCCTTGAAGGGAAAGCATCAATTTATTTCTTTGATATCCCTCCAAATATCCTTTCCACTTGGGAGGAGTTGGTTTATTGGTTCAAGTCCACTTATGGACAATCTAAGAGCCCGACTGAACAATTAAGGGAATATAACAATATTTCTTACAAATATGGCGAAATTATCAAGTCCTTTAACCTTCGCTTCACCAAAATGTACAATCAAATCCATGAACTAATTCACCCCCAAAACCAAGTCACCTTCATGCATTACTATAATGCGCTTCCTCTCCTTATCGTCATAGGCTTGAAGAAAAGGATATTGACAATCATGAACAAAGTACTGGTGAGGTTAAGAAGAGTTCTAGAGATAAAATCTTTGGCAAGAATCTTGAAACCACCATTGCTATTCTAGATTGGGTAGAATCGGAAGATGTCATGATTATAAATACTAGGAACAAATCTTATGCTCCTAAAGGAAAATATGACTGTCCTCGTGCCTCTTCCACTCCAGTCTCATATTCACAAGGTACTAATGCACAAACTGTCAAGGTTCCTGAGAGTCAAGGAGTTCCCTCCCTTCTTCCCTTTTCCAAGTATAAAATTCTTAACCAATTGGCTAATATCAAGGCCGATGCTACTCTTCTGGACATGGTTTCCATCCCTGAACAACAAAAGCATCTCAATAATTTTATGGAAGGAAAAGCTTCCACCACAACCAATCTTTCTGAAGAGGCAAAATAAGAGGATTCTGCTGTAAATAAAATAGGTGTAAATAATTATACACACCCTGAAAAAAACCCTTTATTTTTCATTTCTGTAAAAATTATGGACAAGATAGCCCATTGTTTCCTAATTGATGGTGGTTCGGGTCCAAGTATAATGTCAAAAATCATTATGGAAGAGATAGGCTTATCATGTACCAATGAAAATTCTAGAAGAATGATCTCCTATAACATTCCACAACAGTCAACAATAGGATAAATCAAAGACATAAATTTAGTTCTATGTGCACATCCCAAAATAAGGACAACCCTTAGCATCCAAGTAATTGACATGCAAGTAATAAACTATTCTATTATCCTAGGAAGAGACTGGAAATCCCTGACAAGTGGATATCTTTCACTTAATGAGATACATTTATCCGTTCCCCGAAATGGAAATAATATCATAGTCCTATGAGAAGGGAGAATTTCACTATACATAGAGAGTATTCCTCAACCAAATGTAAATTGTCTTGAGGAAGACTTACAAGTATACTCTATCTTTTTTGATGAGGGTGAGACAACTTTAAAAAAAATTGATTTAGAAGACGGTATGTGGCACATGCATTTCGATGGATCATGCTCAAATGAAGGCAATGGAGCTGGCATTATCTTATACTCGCCTGTAGGCAAGATTCACAACTTTTCTGATAGGTTAGAGTTCGCTTGCACAAACAATGTCACTGAATTTGAAGCCTTACTGCTAGGCATAAAAAATGATTATAACCTTGGCCGCGACCACCTTACAGTTTTTGGCGATTCTGAACTTGTTGTAAACCTTGTGCATAAAATATATTCTCCTAGAAATAATTTGATGAAACGTTATACCCAACCTGGTTGGGCGCTTATCTCGAATCTTCTATCATTTAACATTACTCATGTTAAGAGGGAACTTAATTCAATGGCTGATAGGTTAGTTGTATTTGCGACATATCCTACTCGACAACTTCCACCTCAAAGGCCTAATTGTACTTTTCAATATTTATATCGTCCTCACATTCTAGATAATGTAGAATCATGGCATGTTTTCCCTAATGATGAGGGCATTTTTTCTTTCATACAAAATGAACCATTTAAGCCTAAGGAAATCATATCTATGGAAGATGACAAATTTTCAAAGGGCTTGACTCCTCTTGAAATTTCATTTTCATCGAGTGATGTGAGAAACAAAGAAAAATGTAAGGAAGAGGAGTCGAAAAGGAAGGTGGGTGATACCATTTCCCTGAAACCTGGAACCTCCGAATCTCCAAAGATGGTTAAACTAGGTGCCCAATATTTCAACGAAGAAAATGCAAAATTCATAGAACTACTAAGTGAATTTCAAGATGTTTTTGCTTGGTATTACGAGGATATTCATGGTTTTTATCCTGCTCTTATACAACATGCCATTCATATCATGGAAGGGATAAAACCAGTTAAGAAAAAACAAAGAGCCATTAACTATAACATCCCTTCGTTACGCCTAAGAAAAGTCGAATCACAAAAGGTAATTTTTGTTTTTGCATTAAGAAATTAATATCAACACAGGGTCATGGCAACACTTATTCAACAACATAATAAATATAGAAGTACTAGTTACTCATCATGGAATCACTAACGATGCAATAAAATCATCAAGGAAGGATAACAACATATAAACATTAAATCATAGCAAATTAGCACATCATAAAATCTTGAAGCAATTTACAACAACATTCAATCAGACAAGGAATATAAAATGACTACCCGCCCAACCTACCCTGCAAGGTTAGGAACTCCAGGACACATAAGCAATGCTCAAGCCCATGTTCCAATTGATTTTAACCATTTAAGGTCTCAGGGCTAGCGAATGTTATGAGGAACAATGAGGTGTCTACATCCCACTAACCCCATCAATCCAAGCAACTAGCTAAATCAACAACATCTATGATAATCTATTTCATCAATCCATCAATCCTAAGATCAATTAACCATGGTGAAAGGGTAATCATTATCGTCATCATTCATACATAAACATTTAATTAATCGCTGCACGTGAGAGTAAAATAACTCTAGAACAATCACCCATCAAGTTAAGTCAATCACCGAAAGTATAAGGCCTCAGGGGATACAACCTATGTAAGATAGGGTTTTGGAATCATCCTGAATTGAGTCATTGCAGAAATTTCTCTATAATTTTTTTTTTGTAATGTTTTAGAACCTAAAATATGGAGGTTATTCACATAAATTAGTAAGGTATATGTGATAAAAATTTCATCTTCTGGGTCATGTTACATTTGTAGATACACCCTGTGGAAGATAGGGTATCTGACTAGTCCTATTGACTAGTCTCAAGCAGGTGTTCCGGGTAAAACAATCATAACTTATTCCTAGAGTATCCAAATTGAGTGAGACTAGTTGCATTGGATAGTGGACAGTCCGTAGTATATCTGGTACAAGTTTCAGAATTTTTTATCAAATATTTTGTGCGGGGCACACTATACAAGTGAGATCTCCTGGAAAGGCCAAAAATCAGAAAGCTGCGGGGAAGTTATCGTAAATTCCACTTGGAACATCCAATTTTGATCAGACCTGTGGCATTGCAGAGAAGAAATATCAGAGAACTAAAAAAAATAAAGTTTCATACCTAGAAGGGCCGAAACTTTGGAGATACAACAGAAGAAATATTGTCTAGCAAAACCACCTCAAAATCAAGGTTTAAAAGTGATACTTGGCCAACATGCCACCAAAAAAAGGAACTTCTACACCAAATAAGCCTCCAAACAATCCTACTTGGACTCTTGATGAAGGTGAAGAAATGCGTAGGGACATAAATGAATTACAAAATAAGACAGTGACAAAAGATGAACTACAAGGGATGATGGATTCAATTGAATCTAAATTGGAGGAAATAATGGATACTAAGATGGATGGTTTAAAAAGGGATATCATGGAAGGATTGAAAAATTTCCTAATAGAGAGGACACCTGAAAGTGAAAATGTATCCCATGAAATTCATGATGAGGACACAAGGAAGATGAATCAAGAATGGAGAAACTCCAACTTTGGTTTGAAGAACAACCACGTTCCTAAGATCAATATGAGGAAGTTTGATGGCAAGGACCCAATCACATGGATACTTCAGATGGAGCAATTATTTTATCTACATAATGTGCCACATACACAAGAGGTACAAATTTCTTCTTTATATTTAGAACCTAATCAATTTGTATGGTATGAATGGATTTGTTCTCGCAAATCACTTGTCACTTGGACAATTTTCACGGAAGAAATGATAGCACACTATCAGGATACAAGGAGCAATACCTTCTTTAGCCAATTGATAAATCTCAAGCAAAATGGTTCAGTTACAGAGCACATTGAGAACTTCCAAAGATTGAATATAAAGGTAACAAATATTCCAAATGATCACTTTATTGATATCTTCATAGGAACTTTAAAGGATAACATTCAACATGAGGTTTGCCTTTGGGAACCCAAATCATTGGAGAATTCATTTAGGGTGGCAAGAAATGTTGAAAGTAAAAATATGGTTATGGCTGCTAGAAGGACCAATCCTAAAATCTATAGAGAGAATAATGCTCCTTCTTCTAAAACACCTCAACCTACAAGGTTGACACCTCAACAATTGGAGGAAAGAAAATCAAAAGGTTTATGCTTTAATTGTGACAACAAGTACAGTAAGGGACATAAGTGTGGTGAGAA
>ML785329.1:244311-255318 GCA_009831015.1 Picea engelmannii
ATGCACCTTCCACATTCCAAGGGTTGATGAATTCCATTTTCAAGCCCTTCCTTCGAAAAATTATGTTAGTATTTTTTGATGATATACTAATCTATAGCAAGTCTTGGGAGGATCATGTGCGACATGTTGACAAGGTGCTACAACTACTAAAGGAGCAACAACAATATGCCAAACCGTCCAAATGTTTCTTTAGGGTGAAGGAGGTAGAGTATTTGGGTCATATTGTATCTCATGAAGGTGTCAAGGTAGACCCTAACAACATTAAGGCCATGATGGACTGACCGATTCCCAAAACATTGAAGAATCTTAGAGGATTTTTGGGTTTGACAGGTTACTACCGCAAGTTTGTTCAGAACTATGGAAGAATAGCAACACCTTTAACGACACTAACTAAGAAGGATGCATTTTCATGGACTCCAGAGGCAACTAAATCTTTTGAACAACTTAAAGAGGTGATGTGTAAAGCTCCTGTATTGACCACACTAGACTTCACAAAAACCTATATTGTGGAATGTGATGCCTCGAGAAATGGCATTGGTGTTGTCCTAATGCAAGAAGGACGACCCCTAGATTTTGAAAGTTGAACACTTGAGGGAAAGGACTTACAGAAACCCATATATGAGAAGGAAATGATGGAAATACTACATGCATTGAAGAAATGGCGCCCTTACCTAATAGATAGGCACTTCAAGGTCAAAACATATCATGATAGTCTTAAATACTTCTTGGAACAAAGACTATCTTCAGAAGAACAACAAAAATGGGTGACCAAGATATTGGGTTAAGATTTTGAAATAATCTATAGAAAAGGGAAGCAAAATGTTGTGGCAGATGCACTCTCAAGAAAGGATGAAGATCTTGAGGCCTTTCTTTATTCTATCTTGATCATCCAACCCGATTGGATAATAGAAGCGAGGGATGAATGAAAGAATGACGAATGTGTGGACTCTCATTCAAAGGTTGCTGCAGGATTCTAGTACATCATATACATTTACATGGAAAATTGATTCACTATGGTACAAAGATCACTTATATTTATGTAAGAACTCCCAACTCAAACAAAAGGTACTATTGGAATTGCACACCTCTCCGGTAGGAGGGAACTCATGATTTTTGAAAACCTACCATAGGGTCAAGAAGGATTTTTTTTGGGATGGCCTTAAAGCTGATGTTCAAAGGTTTATAGAATAATGTTTGGTTTTCCAAAAAAATAAGGTGGAAACAATTAAGACCCTAGGTATTTTACAACCACTAGCCATCCCAAGTCAGGGTTGGGAGGAGGTTTCCATAGATTTCATCACAAGGTTACCAAAGTTTGAAGGAAAGAGTGTCATCATGGTGATTGTTGATAGATTGACCAAGTACACACACTTTTGTGCACTCTCTCATCCCTTCAAAGCTAGTACAATTGCCACCGCATTCATAGAGACAGTTCAAAAACTACATGGAATCCCAAGGATTATTGTAAGTGATAGAGATCCTATCTTCACTGGACATTTTTGGACATAATTATTTTCTTATTTGGGTACTCAATTGGCTCATATCTCATCCTATCATCCTCAATCTGATGGAAAAACCAAGATAGTGAACATATGTCTGGAAGGCTACTTTCGTTGCTTTGTCTCTGATAAACAAAAACAATGGTTCAAATGGTTACCCTTGGCAGAATGGTGGTATAACACTTCCTTTCATATTGCAACAAAAATGACACCATTTATGACACTCTATGGATACCACCCTCCTTCCATCACTTATTCTGTAAAAGAAAAATCCAAGGTTCAAGCAGTGGAAGATCACATCGAGCATCAACAAGAAGTTCTCCAAATCTTAAAGGACAACCTCACCATGGCACAAAATCGCATCAAACAACAAGAAGATCAACATCGTAGTGAAAGAAGTTTTGAAGTGGGGGATTGGGTGTTTTTAAGACTACAACCATACGAACATATGTCCCTCAAGCAAGCCATGAAGGATAATAAATTATCACCAAAGTAATATGGTCCTTATAAGGTGTTGCAAAATATTGGTACTATGGAATACAAATTGGAGTTGCCCGCATCCTCACGAGTACACCCAATTTTACATGTTTCATTCTTAAAGAAGGTTATAGGTGACAAGATCCCAGTTCAAGCTATATTGCCAGAACTTGACCAGGAATGAAAAATCATATTAGAGCCTGAAGCCATCATTGACACAAGAATTCGCTAGCTGAGGAATAGATCCATTTCAGAGTATCTCATTAAGTGGAGGAAAATTCCTGCTGAAGATTCCACTTGGGAAGATGAGTCTTTTATAAAGAAGCATCCAAGATTACTCAAGTGTTGCGGACAACACTTGTTTGAAGGGGAGGGGCATGTTAAGCCCTAAATAGTGGAACATTACCCCTTAATTGGGGAATATTACATTAGTAATGTTATTTTATTTATGTCGGCTTGGGTCCATTAGATGTAATTGTACCTCATAGTCTCCTATATATTCCAAGGAGACATTTTCATTTGGAATCATCTTGTACTTGAACATTTATGTGGCATAAAATGATGTTTCCCCCTCGAAGAGGCTTATTATCTGGATTTCTCTCTTTTTCAAGGCGTTGAGTACTTATTCTGAGGTTTTTCTATGCTATATTGATATTTGGTTCTTAACAAAAACTGTGCATGCAATTTTAAATGGCAGAGGTGGTGCCCCTCCCCAAAATCGCAGATAACTGACAAGTAGAATATGGGCATGTGATTTTAAATCCGCAAAGGTAAAGGTAAGGAAACAACCGCCAGGTGAAGGCCCATGCAGTTCTCAGACCCAATGCACTAAATCATGGGCATTATGGGCAATATGACACAAAGAATAAAAATGGAAAAACGCAGGGAAGGGAGAAGGCAAACTCCATGGTTAAAATTTGTTTTTACAAGAGCTCAACCACAAAAAAAAAACGCAGGAAAGGAGAAGGCACGCCAAGCTTTAAAAATTTTTTTTTTAAGAGAGCTCATCCACATAAAAATGTAAGGAAAGGAGAAGACACACCAAGCTTTTAAAAATTCATTTTTAAGAGAGCTCATCCACAAAAAAATGTAAGGAAAGGAGAAGGCACACCAAGATTTTAAAAATTCATTTTTAAGAGAGCTCATTCAGAGAAAAACGTAAGGAAAGGAGAAGGCACACCAAGCTTTTAAAAATTCATTTTTAAGAGAGCTCATCCACAGAAAAATGTAAGGAAAGGAGAAGGCACACCAAACTTTTAAAAATTCGTTTTGAAGAGAGCTCATCTACAAGAAAAACGTAAGGAAAGGAGAAGGCACACCAAGATTAAAAAAAATCATTTTTAAGAGTGCTCATCCACAGAAAAATGTAAGGAAAGGAGAAGGCATCCCAAGCTTTAAAAAATCATTTTTAAGAGAGCTCATCCACAGAAAAAAAACACACGGAAAGGAGCTCAAACACATGGCATTTTCCTTTGCTAAAACACACGGGTTTGCTGAGGCAAAAATGAAATCGCAAAGAGCACAACACAGTCACCTTGCTGAGTGGAGGAAAAGGTTTCTCTTGTAAATTAATAGCAAAACACAGAGACACAACACAACAAACTTGCTGAGTGAAAAAAAAAAAGAATTCTCTTGGAAAATCGCAGAGGGTAATTAACCAAAAATGCTGGGCAAGGGAACAATCGTTAAGCTTAGAATAAAACACAGAAGTACCAAGACGAAAATCATTGTACAATGTAGGGAAATCGCTGTGTGAAGAGGTGAGGATTCACCAATCAGACAATTTTCTGATGCGACGCATACCCAATCCATTAAGTCTTAGAGCGTGGGTTCACCAGGGAGAAAAAAAAATGAAATCAAATAAACAATGGTGAAAGCATAAGGCTGGGATATTTACTCATAGAGAAATGAAAAAAATGACAGGATCACTACACTACATAATTTATTTAAACCTCAATAAAAATTAAAACCTTCAATCGAATTACCCCAACAATGTTCATTCGATAGAATTAAACTACAATTTAATTTGAAACTTAATGAGTTAAATCTCAGTTTAGGATTACTATAACTGAAGGCGAAGAATCTGAAGTTGTTATTACGCACTTGCACTCCCGGTTGTCTCCCACTTGCTAACTGTGAAGACCTCACTGGTACCTCCCAGCCAACGCTAGGGGTACTCTTCTTCCCCCTTAGCCTCCCGAGCCACAAAGGGGCCACGCACACAAAACCAGAGAAAAATCTATCTCCCAGCTCGCCCCACAAGGTCGAGCTACCACTCTCTTTTCGAGCTGGGTATCCCAACTCTCATAAGAAAAATCAGTCAAAGAAATTTCGGTAGCATAACTTTACGCATACCAGTAATGATCCATTCCTCCTCTCAACCATTACTTTTATATAGTTTTTCTTAGTGACCACTTGCCATTTGCACGTTTAATTTGTTTTATTAAAAATTAATTAGGAATTATCCCCCCCATACACTTGTCACCCGTTCCCTTAGTTGCACCAATAAATTCACTTATTAAATTTAATTAAATGCCAAATTCCCTCACCCATCCTAAAAACGCTCCTAAAATTAGTCTTGGCCATCCCTTTATTCCCTCTATTTCCTTTTTAATGACTGACGCCTTTTTAAAACTTAGTTGTGTTTAATTTAGGAAAGTTCTTTAGTTAGACTAGACTAGATTCCTTTCTATGCTTCCACATTCATTTTTACATTCATTTCCTTTCTTATCTTAGTTCCAATTTATCATTTCTTGCACATAATTAGTAATTAAATATTTAGATAAAATATTTCTCCTTTTTAATTCTTAACTTGATTTTTCTCCATCCCTCTTTTAGTCTTCTTACCCAATTTAGACTTAGGCTTAAATTTTTTTAAGCTAGGCTTAGATTTTTTAAGGGGATTTTATAATTAACAAAATTATCCATTTATTAATTATTTTCAAGTCCGATAATAGTCAAAACAAATTATTGTTTTCTAGGTACCTAGGTTCATTGACTCACCTTTATTAAAAATCATGACATGCCCTTCAATATGCACTTCATTCTCCAAGGGTGCCACCCACCTTTATTCAAGTTTTATTTATGCGACTGTTGAGGTATTTTTCTGCTTCCAAAAAATTCCCTCCCCTTTTCTACTTTCCTGATTTTGTTTTTCCCTTTCTGTTCCCCCTTCTACACTTACCCATTTTTCCCTCTTCTTTTTTCCCTCTCACTACCCCTTTCTAGTTCTAACACTTAGTCGCATTTTAGACCATGGGTTCCTGGGTTGGAGGACTTGCTTTTTCTCACCTCCATCTACAACTTAACTTCACGAGTCCAACCGACTGCAGTGCTATTCCATACTTATCCGATTTTACGACTGCGGGTTCCTAGGTTGATGGGATCGAGCTTTCATATCCCCGTGTTCCATGATAGACATTTTTCACCACAGAGTTCCGCGATCTACATTTTTCGATCCCTAGAATCCCATGAAATTGCCTAAGTGTCGTTCTACCTAACATGAACCCGTACGACCGCCGCACCGCCTCACACTTAACAATTTTCATGCTTCTTACCATCACGGGCTCTTGGGTTTGCGGGTTCTCGGGTTCACAAAAAATCTCAAGTCACATATTTCCCCTGCCCGTCCCTGCCATGCTCGTGCCTTTCCCAATGCACATTTACTATGATTTTAATGCTAATAACTTACCATACAGGTTTGAAGGGATGGACATTAATTAGTGAAAGGCTCGAGGAGACCTCTTATTAAAGAGCATTAAACAAGATTTACGAAGGATTATATTATCTCCCACCTGCGTTCATTCTTAACATAATTTGGAGCAAGTGAACGTCTTCATAGACTTATGGTAGAAATTCGACAATAGTTCTGTGGAGATACACTGAATATTTTTGGACACGAAGATCCAAGTTTTATGTGGTCTAGGGCATATTCCTATTATTCATCCCCTTCTACCTAGAAGGAAATAATCTGGACGTCTGGAATTGCACGCATAGGGTGTCTCGTAGAAGTTTTTGATTGCAAGGATTTGGTCACCTGGTGCATTGAGAGATACATTCTAAGCCAACAAATCATCCAATTGTAGGACCATTCCCCTGTCAATCTATCACCTCAAGTTTTACGTAAGATGTTGAGGCTCCCCTAGCCAATGCTCACCTTCAAAGGTGAAGATTGCAGATATTTCTTAAGAAATAATGACAAAGGACTCGACCTCTTACCTGAATTCTTGGAGAATCCATTGGCCATCCTCGAGGATATCACAAGATTGCAGGTTGGCGCATTAAAAAATACCTTCCAGGAAATTGCATGGCTTTTTACGAGAATAACATGACAGGAAACCATGGCCAGCATCTCCCAGATGATTCTTTACATTCTTTATTTTATGGTAAAGGAACATGCCATCTTCGACTGGGGTAAGTTGATTTCCATTGAAATCTTTTCCCAGTTGACGCAATACAAGAAGGAAAGGAAATTTTTTATGTCATCTTATTTGGTGTTTGTGATAGAACATTGCTCTCAGTTCACGAGATTATCTATCTGCAAGAAGGTAAACTACGAGTTCGACCCAGTAACCTTCTGGTATCAATCATTGTGGAGGCACAAGGCCTCCCAACACTTTTATGAAGTATTTAATGATTTTGTCTCAGTTTTTAAAGAATTGTTGTTTGGAAAAAATGCTCCCCGGATGTCTGAACATGTGAGTAAGTTCTTGGATAGGAAGGGGATACTAGAACAAATGGAAAATTACAACGTTATAAGGATTTTTGGATCCAAATAAAATCCTTCCTTCCTTCCATGTCACATATCTGAGAAAATGTTTGTTGTTGAGATAACAAGGAAGTACACCTACTGGTTGCATTTTTTTCCATGAAAAGAGAAAAAAACAATTCATACCTCTTCCTTGGAAAGTTGGGGATTTCATATTCAGGAATATGAACAATATTGACGAATTCATGGGCCACTTCCAAAACCTCAATTTGAAATATGCTGAAAAAGTAAAAGGATTCGACCCTAATGGTATTTTTGTAGAACACTTATTGGTTGTCAGTTTCAACAATTCTTTCATTAACACTATCCTGAATGAAGATGGAGATAACGCCTCAGGCACTCCTACTCGTGACACTAGTTACCTAGAGACAATACTCAACACCAATGAGTCGTACAAACATAGAGGAAAATGTCAGGGTTAGAAAAGTGCCCAATCCCTGACTGCCACGCCTAAGAGTACAACATCTCGGAGAAGCGCTCCAACGGCCTACCTAAGTAAGAAATTCACCCACAGTTATTCAAGAGGAGGAGGAGATAAGAACCCTCCTTGCGAAAAAATTGAAAGTTCTCATAAACTTCTAGTGAGGAAGAAACGAAAAAACATTGTGCAAGAAGAGAAGGGACCTCGGGGATAAAGTGATATCCACGATCTCTCCCTTGAGTATATGGAGCTAGAAATTGACATTGAGAAAGTGTTTCCCAATGACGACCAACTAGAGAACACTGCTCCTTGAAACCCTCAGATGGAAATAATTGGGACCGATACCTTCTACGAAGAGGAATATTTTTCATTTCAGAGCGTTGTTTTTGACAACGAATCCACACATTTGACTATTGAAAAAAGAGACGTAAAGAATAAGAAGGGGAAATCTCATTCAACGATTAACCTACAGAACATGTGACCTTCCCAGATACACCAAGCAACTAGATATTCTCTATAAAACTCTATTTACGACCTTGAAGCGAAGAATATCAGGCTAAAGGAGATAATCAAAGAATTGGAGGGAGCTTTAATTCCCCTTCCAATGCTGGCTAGTCCTTTAGCAATGATCGGGCCTACCACCCTTGTGGAAAAGTTAAAAGGATTGAAAAGCCTTCTCACATCATCCCGAGGATATGTGGAAAATAATATAAATAAAATGATGGAATTAATAACAGAGGCTTGGGAGATGTCAAAGAGTATGGTCTCTTTTGGAACAAGAGCACATGTTTTTCATGAATATCTGCAAGCAGATTTGAAAAACGAGCAAGGTTTCTACCTTGATGTAGTTGTACCATTTGGTGTTAAAGTTACTAGTATTATGGAATTGAGAAGAAGAGAGGATGATCTCCCTTCCCCAAACCAGATAAAACAACTGAATGCATGCTGGAAGGAAAAGGTGAAAAATATGAATGGTATATTTCAAGCATGTAGCTAGGCCATAACTGGAAGAGAGGAACTATTCAAGAAGATAACAAATATAGACCTAGCTGGAAGCACCAATGAAGTCCAAGACCTGAAATTGATACCCAACTCGTTGTTTTTAACCAAGCAATAATTTGGTGAACAAGTTGAGATCTTTAAAGGGTTTTCATTCAAAAAATTATATGGCATTCTTGAATATGGTGAAGATGACATGGAAAACTGGCTAGTTGATTATTCGATTAAAAACTATGATATTGAAGAAGCATTGCGCAAAATTTCTATTGATCTAAGGGACTTGGAAGGTGAACTCTTCAATATAAAAATCCAACATGAAATCAACGTGGCACCAATGAGGGTCTACATTGAGGAGTGGTTCAAAAAGGTTGTTGACAAGCTTACCAATGAAGGGAAAAGGATGATTGAGATAGTTCCCATAACTGTCGAGGAAATCCATAAAAGGACATCAATGAGAAAATGAAAAACCATGAGATACCATCATAGTAAGTTCATATTGATCACATCTTTATGTCTTAATCAAGCTCTTCATCCAATTACTCCACCTCTTTAAGTAGAAAGGTTTAACCGAAGACTGATATTTTCCCTTTTTTCTTCTTACCAGGTCTTGCTTCCTTCCACCACCCACTTTCTTCTTTCTATGAAATTCATTCTTATACATATTTGTTTTATGGTCTGTGGGAGCCCCAATCCCAGTCATTATGAAAAACACATTTTAATTTCAGAGAATATGTATTGAACTATATATTTTTTAGAAATTCCAAGAGAACTATTTTGGGAACAATCTCGACTATACTTTGTAACCGAGTTTTTTCTGAATATAAAGTATTTGAGGTTGATATATTGTTATCTTCATTTTAGCTACCCATGTATCATTCTGTCAAAGTTCTCTTATGCATGCAGATCATTTTATTTTAGTTTTTATGTGATAAAAAATATTTATCCCTACTATGATGGATGTGAGGAATTCTTTTTATTTGCTTTAAATGTATGAATGGGTGTGTGTTTCCTGGTCAATTCTCAGGAACTCTCTTTTAGAAAGAAAATAAAAATATTTTCCATTTTTTTGTTTTACTTTCCTTAGATGAACTTATTTAAAAGTCCCATATTTTATAAATCTCGGATAGAGGAGTACCACCTCTATAAAAAAGCAGGAGGATTTGCATCCTCATGAGGTTGTCGTTTCAGTCCTGATGGATTCAAGCGTCAACATTTTTGGCGACCATACTAGGCACATGAACTCAAAATTCAGAACCTGGCCCAACATTCTGAAAGAAATACATTACTTTACCCCAGGGTCACCAACCCCAGTTAGAAATTGGACTGAATAATAAACGAATCATTTTGCACCAATTATATAATCTAGTAATATCAACAACCCAAAATTGAGAGGAGTTAGAAGGGTCCTGGAAGATCTTAGTCCAAGAAGAAGAAAGAGAAATTCTCCTAAGACAAAGGAGAGAAGAACGATAAGATCGAAGGAATCAAAGATTGGCTAGAGCAGCACACGAGCAAGGTCAAGATTGAAGCTGGATGAGTACAAGGGACCCATCACTTGAAGTAAAAATAAACAACTCTTTGTCCCTATAAGAGAAAGGTCTGATTCTAAAACCTCCTAAAAAATGGCGGCAAGAGATGAAAAACCCCATATCGAACATCATGAGGAGAGATAAGGAGGTGAAAGAGATGCTGCAAGAAACCAAGGAATCCCAGGGTTTGGAAATAGAAGGAGGATGAGAGATTCCCCTCTTAATCTCATGGGTGAACAACACGAACTCCCAGTTCTCCCTAAGGGAACCTTGAAGGAATTTTTTGGAGATGGGACAATCGACGCAAAGAGGCATTTACGTTTATTTCTTGACGTTTGTGACTTCCACCGAGTTGAGCATGATGACATCATGGTGAGGTTATTTTTGCAAACTTTATCAGAAAAAGATTATGAATGGTATAAAACATTGCCCAATAGATCTATTCGCTCGTTTAATTACCTTGAAGTTATGTTCCTTAATATGTTTTCTCCCCCAATTGCCTACCATACCCTCCTCATAGACTTCACATAGATTGGGTTAAGAAAGAACAAAAGGATACAAGATTTTAATATCATATTCAATAAGACTTTGAGTAGAATCCCATAAGACAAAATACCAAATGACCCAGTCATTCTCGGTTGCTATAAGAACACAATGCCCCTGAATGTGAAATATGCCATCATAACATCCCAGATGTATAACCTGGAGGAATAAATGACTAAGGCTACTGAGATGGAAGAAATTATGATTGAAACATGCGCCAACCCTGACATTATATTGGGAAAGGTACAAAGACAAATGGGGAGATTGAATATCAATAATCAAGGAGCTTCCAGTTCGAGAAAAAAAAGAGTTTAAACCTCGAGCAACTCATAATAAAATGGTGGGAGGAGGATTTTTTAAGGGAACCATACATGATGTAAAAGTTGACCCTGTAGCAGCACAAGAAACATAACAATGAATTGATATTGTGTAGATGAATAGGACCATCAAACAAATGCAAAATTAAATAACCAAGTTGAGAAGGGGAGATAATTACATGCCAAACCTAAGAATGTGAATTCCTAAACAAAGGAGGAACCCTCCCCCCAAAAACAGGGTCATATTCGAGAATACTGAAGACCCACCAAGACCAAGGGTTCCCAGACAACCCACTCCAAATGCGATTGTTTTGGATGATGTCTATGACAAGAAAATGACCGAGATATAAGGATATTACTTAGCTGATGAATGCTATGAGACAGTGCATATGGATGGATGCGAGGCGTCCATGTACATATATGGAGAAGGCGGCAATTAAGCTAAATCGCAAGA
>ML785329.1:255393-266979 GCA_009831015.1 Picea engelmannii
TGAGAAGGTGAAAATTGGAACCACGAAGCAACCCACAACAACAAGCTCAACTCAAATGATGTACAATATCGTGGAGAACTTAAGTAAACTAAGGATAACCTTTCCTTTCACAGAAGTGGTGAAGATTCCTCAGCAGAGGCATAATATCTTGAAATTGCTGGATGACCCATCAGAGAGAACGAAAAACTGTCGTTACCACTCCAAAACAAAACCAGAGCCCATCGACCACTAAGATGAGGTAAAATTCCACCCTTCTACATCTCAATTGAAAACCATGATGTTGCATTACATAACTGTTTAGTTGATACTAGTGCAAAAAATAATATAATGCCACTCACGGTGATGGAAGCATTGGGCATTAGTTGCACTAAATATTACGAAACTGGCGAGAGAATATATGCCATCGATTCGAGAAAAGTTCCAACATACGGAGAAATCAAGGATTTCTATGCATGGATTACCGAAACTCCCCATATCATCACGTTTTTTAATATTATTGTGGTAGATCCGCCTCCAGCATATGGGGTTGTGTTGGGAAGATATTGGAGCTCCATGATTAGTGGATATATAATGAACGACGACAATTGTATGATGCTACTGGGAAAAGATGGAGAAATGATTAAAGTACCCCGAGAGCCCATAAAACCTTTCTCCTTCAAGAAGAAGGATAATGAATTAATGGATGACTACATAGACACTGGGATCAGAAACCATGCTATCTTGGACATGGAGCAGAACAAAAACCAAGAATGAGTTCAAGACTTGGAGGACCCAAAATGTGTATTTGAAGGTTATTGGAGAATGTCATTCGATGGAGCATGCTCCAAATGAGGGAACAAAGTTGGGATTGTTCTCGTAAGCCCAGATAAGATGACACATCCTCACACTGTAAGATTGGAGTTTCCATGCACGAATAATGAGGCAAAATATGAATATTTAATCTAGGGGATGATCCTCACACAAGGAATGAAAATATAACATCTCATTGTGAGTGGATATTCAGAGTTGATCATCAACCAGGTTACCCAAAAATACAAAATAAAAAAGGAAAGTCTTAAATTATATTTCAAAAGAGTTAATGAACTGATGGAATCTTTCAGCTCTTTCAATATTTCTTTCATTCCAAGGGATAAGAACCATAAGGACGATTCAATAGCTTTGGTAGCTTCATTATCAAATCCAAACGATATCCTGAGAAAAACATCTTTTCAGGTGGAAAGGGCCTTTAGGCCATCTGTGCCCGATAATATTGAGTACTTGCAAGTGTTTGACAATGATGAACAATTGGAGAATTTTTTGTTAAATGATGATGATGAGGAATATGATAAAAATATTGTCATCCCCAAAGACTACATACAAGTTGAATCTTTGTTCACAAAAGATGATTATGCCAAGAATCTTTGTGAAGAAGTTTTATTTCGAAAGGCACAAGAGACAAGAAAAGTCAATATCAGGACGAACCAGTCCCCAAAATATGTCAATTTAGGAATCGATTGCACCCCCGAATATGTTGACGTGTTTTCTTAGACTTATGACGACTTAAAAACTTATGACAAAACAATATTCCAACATGTCATTCCTTTGAGGGAAGAAGCCAAACCGGTGTAACAAAAAATAAGAATGATGAATCCCAAGTTGAAGCCTCTGGTAAAAATTGAGTTGGAGAAGTTGAAGAAAGCAACGATAATTTATTCCATTAGACATTCATACTGGCTCTCAAATCTAGGGATTGTTAGGAAGAAGACCGGGAAAATCTGAATGTGCATCGACTTCAAAGATCTTAACAAAGAGAGTATTAAATAATTTTTTTCACTGCCCAACATGGAGTTTCTGCTGCAATAAGTCATGGGATTGACATGTATGTCTATGTTGGACGGTTTCTTTGGATATAATCAAGTTTTGGTGGCTGAAGAGGATAGATAAAAAACAACATTTATCACACCATGGGAAACATATGCATACGCTAGAATGCCCTTTGGTTTGAAGAACACTAGGGCTACGTTCCAAATAGCCATGGATCATGCGTTCAACGAACTAATAGGAAAGTTCATGGCATGTTACCAAGATGACTTGACAGTGCATTAAAGAAAAAGGGAGGATCAACTCCATCATTTAAGAAAAGTATTCGAAATATGTAGATCATACGACATCTCTCTCAACCCAAAGAAATGCTTATTTTTTGTGACTCAAGGAAAGATGTTGGGCCACATTGTATGCAAGGAAGGGATTTACATTGACCCAGAAAGAGTTAAAGTGATTAATGAACTCAACCCCCCGACATCAAAGAAGGGATTCCAGTCATTCTTCGGTAAAATTAATTTTGTTCGAAGATTTTTTCCTGATTATGCAGGCGTCGTAAAACCCATCAATTTATTGTTGAAAAAAGAATAGAGGTTCAAGTGGATGAAAGATACTCAAGAATCATTCAACAAGATCAAGGGGGCCATCACCACCATCCCCGTCCTTATTAGTCCATATTTTCAAAAGGATTTCATTACCTATTCATTTTCTACATAGGCAGTTGTCACGTCTGTCCTAACTCAGAAAAATAACAATGGAGAAGAGCTCCCCATAAGTTTTATGAGAAATTTTTTACACGATATTGATTTATTCAGAACTCAAGAAACAGGCGTTGGCCCTTGTAAAAGACGTGGCACACTTTCAGACTTATATACTAAACTCTCATGTGATTTCCTATGTTCCCTCGTCCCTTGTCAAGATGCTCCTAAATAAACAATTGAGGGAAGGAAAATGGGCCAACTGGTTAGCGAAAATCCAAGAGTATGATATCGAGATAAAAACATTGAAGGCAATAAAAGGACAGGGATTATGCAAGCTTATGACTAATGGGGACTCAATTGATGGAATGATTTCAATCTCAGTCAGGGAACCATTAGTTGATTCAGATTGATACAAAGATATCATATTTTATTTAAGATCCGAGCAGTTGCCTTTTACAATGAGTTACAAGGAGAGAAGGACACTAAAGATGAAGGCGAACTAGTATGTATTGATTGCTGACATACTTTTCAAAAGGAATTTCAATGGTATATTGTTGAGATGCATCAATGAGAATCAAGCTCCGACATTGATAAAAAAATTCCATGAAGGAATATGCGGGGGACACTTTTCACCCACTGCAACTGCTCACAAAATAATTAGAGCAACATTCTACTGGTCGTCAATCTCCAAGGACTCGTATGCCGCAATAAGGAGATGTTTTTCATGCCAACAATTCTTAGGAAAAATGAAAAAGGTTGCAATGCGTCTATAGCTGATTGTGGTGGAACAACCATTTTCCAAATGGGGACTTGATGTCGTTGAGCCGATTAATCCAAAATCTAGAAAAGGGCACATGTACATTCTAACAACTACCGATTATTTCAAAAAATGGCTAGAAGCAATGGCGTTGAAGAAGGCCAACGCTGAAGAATTGATTGGATTCCTCAAAGATAACATTCTGTCAAGGTTTGGTGTTCCTAATAAATTCATCACAGACAACAGTTTGATTTTCATTGGTTCAAAATTCATGGAGTTTTGTGGACAATATGGGATCATTATGAGCCAATCTTCGAATTATTATTCATAAGGAAATGGCCTTTCCGAATCCATGAACAAAACACTTGGGAAGATATTGAAGAAAACTATTGATGGAAACCAAAGAATTTGGCACCTGAAGCTGATAGAAGCATTATGGGCAAGCAGGAAAACCCCAAAATATAGTACCGGGATGACTCCATATCTATTGGTCTATTGGAAAAAGGAAAAAATTCCAATTAACCTTGAGCTTAACGCATTGATCTTTGTGGTTAATACAAAAGATACAAAATACAATTCACCTACTCAAAAAAGGATCAATCAATTGCTAAAACTGGATGAGGAAAGAGGCAAAGCCCTGAGCCAGACTTCTCAGAGGAAGCATATCGTCAAAAAGTATTTTGATCAAAGCACAACTATGAAGAATTTTCAGAAGGGAGAACTGGTACTGCTATGGAACAAAGCCAAGGAAAAGCCATCCATGCACACAAAGTCCGAAGCACTCTAGATCAGACCCTATGTCGTCAAAAATATATTGGGCTTCAACTCATATATGCTCCAGGATATGAAAGGAAAAAGGTCAATGCTTCCTATCAATGGGAAACATCTGAAAGGTTTCTTCTCCTATCACTTTTCATTCTCATTGTACATAATTTTATTTTTAGTTTGTATATTCTTAATCTGACTCCATAGCCCAATGGGCGGAAGCACCTGGTCACAAAGAGATTCAGGATTCTTGACAACCCACAGGGGTCATCATCCCACAATTGGAGCCTATTGTTGAGGTCATTTTCTTCTTCCAAAAAATTCCCTCCCCTTTTCTACTTTCCCGATTTCGTTTTTACCTTTCTTTTCACCCTTCTACACTTATCCGTTTTTCCCTCTTCTCCCCCCCCCCTCACTACCCCTTTCTAGTTCTAACACTTAGTCACATTTTAGACTACGAGTTCCCAGGTTGGATGACTTTCTTTTTCTCACCTCCATATACAACTTCACTTCACGAGTTCGACCGACCGCCGTGATATTCCCTACTTAGCCAATTTTACGACCGCGGGTTCCTGGGTTGAGGGGATCAAGATTTCGTATCCTCGTGTTCCGTGATATAAATATTGCACCACAAAGTTCCACGACCTACATTTTCGATCCCCAGATTCCCATGAAATTGTCTAAGTGTCATTATTCCTAACATGAACCCATCTGACCGCTGCACCGTCTCACACTTAGCGATTTTCACGCCTCTTACCATCGCGGGCTCTCGGGTTACCATGTTCACAAAAAATCTCAAGTCACATATTGCCCCCGCCCATCCCCGACACCCTCGGGCCTTTCCCAATGCACATTTACTATGATTTTAATGCTAATAACTTACCATACACGTTCAAAGGAATGACCATTAATTAGCGAAAGTCTCGAGGAGACCTCCTATTAAAGCGCATTAAACAAGATTTACAGAGGATTATATTATCTCCCACCTGTGTTCATTCTTAACATAATTTGGAGCAAGTGAATGTATTCATCGACTTATGGAATCAAGTCGACGACATTTCTGAGGAGATACGCTGAATATTTTTGGATGCGAAGATCGGAGTTTTTAGTGGTCCAAGGCATATTCCTATTATTCATCCTCTTCTTCCTAGAAGGAAATAATCTGGACGTCTGGAATTGCACGTACAGGGTGTGTCCTGAAAGTTTTTGATTGCAAGGAGTTGGTCACCTGGTGTGCTGAGAGATACATTCCAAGCCAACGGATCATCCAGTTGCGGGACCATTCCCTTGTCTCTATGTCACCTCAAGTTTTCTATAATATGTTGAGGCTCCCCAAGACAACGCTCACCTTTAGAGGTGAAGATTGCAGGGAGTTATTAATAAATCATGACAATGGAATCGACCTCTTACCTGAATTCCTGGAGAACCCAACGGTCATCCCTGAGGATATCACAAGATTGTAGGTTGGCGCATTCAAAAATCCCTTACGGGAAATTGCATGGATTTTTACTAGAATAATAGGACAAGAAACCATGACCATAATATCTGGGACGATTCTTTACATTCTTTGTTCTACGGTCAAGGAACATGCCATCTTCGACTGGGGTAAGTTGATTTCCATTGAAATCTCTTCCCATTTGGTGCAATACAATAAGGATATGAATTTTTTTATGTCATCTTATTTGGTCTTTGTGATAGCACATTGTTGTCAGTTCCCGAGATTATCTATCTGCAAGAAGGTAAACTATGAGTTCGACCTAGTAACCTTTTGGTATCAATCATTGTGGAGGAACAAGGCCTCCCAACACTTTTATGAAGTATTTAATGATTTTGTCTTAGTTTTTAAAGAATTGTTGTTTGGAAAAAATGCTCCCCGGATGTCTGACTAGGCGAGTAAGTTCCTAGATAGGAAGGGGACACTAGAACAAATGAAAAATTACAATGTTATAAGGATTTTTGGATCCAAAGAAAATCCTTCCTTCCTTCCATGTCACATATCTGACATAATGTTTGTTGTTGAGATAGAAAGGCAGTACACCTATTGGTTGCATTTTTTTTCCATGAAAAGAGAAAAAAGAAATTCATACCTCTGCCTTGGAAAGCCGAGGATTTCATATTCAAGAATATGAACAAGATTGACGAATTCGTGGGCCACTTCCACAACCTCAATTTGAAATATGATGAAAAAGTAAAAGGATTCGACCCTAATGGTATTTTTGTAGAACACCTATTTGTTGTCGGTTTCAACAATTATTTCATTAACACTATCCTGAATGAAGATGGAGATAACGCCTCAGGCACTCTTGCTCGTGACATCGACAACCTAGAGACAATACTCAACACCAATGAGTCGTACAAGCAGAGAGGAAAATGTCCAGGTGAGAAAAGTGCCCAATCCCTGACTGTCCCTCCCAAGAGTACAACATCTCGGAGCAACGCTCCAACGACCTACCCAAGTAAGAAAGTCACCCACAATTCTTCAGGAGGAGGAGGAGATAATAACCCTCCTTATGGAAAAATTGAAAGTTCTCATAAACTTCCCGTGGGGAAGAAACAAAAAAAACATTGTGCAAGAAGAGAAGGGACCTCAAGGAGAAAGTGATATCCACGATCTCTCCCTTGAGGATATGGAGCTATAAATTGACATTGAGAAATTGTTCCCCAATGACAACCAACTAGAGAACACTGCTCCCTAGAACCCTTAGATGGAAATAATTGGGATCGATACCTTCGATGAAGAGGAATATTTTGCAATTCAGAGCGTTGTTTTTGACAACGAATCCAAAAATTTGATTATTGAAAAAATATATGTAAAGAATAAGAAGGGGAAATATCGTTCACAGATTAATCTGCAGAACATGCATCCTTCCCAGATATCCCAGATACACCGATAAACTGGAGATTCTCTAGACAACTCTATTGACGACCTTGAAGCAGAGAATGTCATGTTAAATGAGCTAATCAAAGAATTGGAGGGATCTTTAATGCCCCTTCCAATGTTGGCTATTCCTTTAGCAATGATCGAGCCTACCACACCTATGACAAAGTTAAAAGGATCAACAATCCTTCTCACATCATCCCAAGGCTATGTGTAAAATAATATAAAGAAAAGGATGGAATTAATAACATAGGCTTGGGAGATGTCAAAGAGTATGGTCTCTTTTGGAACAAGAACACATGATTTTCATTAATATCTGCAAGCATATTTGAAAAATGAGCAAGGTTTCTACCTTGATGCAGTTGTACCATTTGGTGTTAAAGTTACTAATATGATGGAATTGAGAAGAAGAGAGGAGGATCTCCCTTCCCTGAACCGAATAAAACAACTGAACGCACACTGGAAGGAAAAGGTGAAAAATCGAAATGGTATAGTTCAAGCATGTAGCTAGGCCATAAATAGAAGAGAGGAACTATTCAAGAAGCTAACAGAGATAGACCTAGCTGGAAGCAACAATCAAGTCGAAGACCCAAAATTGATACTTAACTCATTGTTTTTAACCAAGCAAGCATTTGATGAACAAGTTGAGATCTTTAAAGGGTCTTCATTCGAAAAATTCTATGGCATTCTTGAATATGGTGAAGATGACGTGGAAAACTGGCTAGTTGATTATTCGATTAAAAACCAATATATTGAAGAATCATTGCACAAGATTTCTATTTATTTAAGGGACTTGGAAGGTGAACTCTTCAATATAAAAATCTGGTATGAAATTAATGTGGCACCAATGAGGGTCTACATCAAGGAGTGGTTCAAAAAGGTTGTCGACAAGCTTACCAATGAAGGGAAAAGGATGGTTGAGATGATTCCCATAACCGCCGAGGAAAGCCATAAAAAGACATCAATGAGAAAATGAAAAACCATGAGATACCATCATAGTAAGTTCACACTGATCACATCTTTTTGTCTTTATCAAGCTCTCCATCCAGTTACTCCACCTCTTTAAATAGAAAGGTTTAAGTGAAGACTGATATTTTCCCTTTTTTCTTCTTACTAGGTCTCGCTACCTTCAACCGCCCACTTTCTTCTTTCTATGAACTTCATTCTTATACATATTTTCTTTATGGTTTGTAGGATCCCCAATACCAGTCATTATGATAAACACATTTTAATTTCAGAGAATATGTATCGAACTATATATTTTTTAGAAATTCCAAGAGAACTATTTTGGGAACAATATCGACTGTACTTTGTAACCCAGTTTTTTTGAATATAAAGTGTTTGAGGTTGATCTATCATTATCTTCATTTGAGCTACCCATGTATCACTCTGTCAAAGTTCTCTAGTGCATGCATATCATTTTATTTTAGTTTTTATGTGATCAAAAATCTTTAGCCCTACTATGAAGGATGTGAGGAATTATGTTTATTTTCTTCAAATGTATGAATGAGTGTGTGTTTCCTGGTCCATTCTCATGAAATCTCTTTTGAAAAGAAAATAAAAATATTTTCATTTTCCGTGTACTTTCCTTTGATGAACTTCTTTAAAAGTCCCATATTTTATAAATATCAGACAAAGGAGTACCACCTCTATAAAAACGCAGGAGGATTTGCATCCTCGTGAGGTTTCCGTTTTGGTCTTGATAGATTCAAGCATCAACAATGACGTGCCCTTCAAGACACACTACATGCTCCAAGGGTGCCACTTGCCTTTGACTGATTTTGGTAGTTGTCCAACCCTTGGAGTCAATACTCCATTAGGCGACCTTGTGAGAGACTAAGGGCCTCTAAGGAATAAGGAGCCTTCCTGATTGCATGCCCTTTAGAACCTTCATGAGAAAATGTCTCAGTATTCCCTCATGACATCGTGGATCTTTCGAACTAGGTAATCATTAACCTACAATTTGAGCCATGATGTGAGTGCTAGTAGGTTATGGCAGGCCTCCTACCACACCTCTCCCTCAATCCCTAGTTGTTCTACATGGCCTCTTTACTCCTTATGTGAGTTTGATTAGAAAGCAATCGTCATCCTGCATCCATCAACAAAACACTGTCAACGATCCATAAACAACATCATAATATACCTAATCATATGTCACATATTCCAAAAATAAAAATACCCAAACTGTATATAGTCCACTCCCTGACTCGATCCAGAGTCCCAAGGGGTCCATTGATGCCATTGACATCCTCAATCTGTCAAGTTTTCTACACACTTAGGAAAATCCCGTCAATATCACTTGTCTATACATAGATATCAAATAACATAATCACAATCCAACATCATTTTAAGCATCCATAAGAGAACAAACAACCATATACTAAAACAAGATCACTTGCACATGAGTTTCCTCAAAGAATAAGTCAAATCATGTGCGCACAAGAGAGAGATGTTACATACACCCCCTCTTGTTTTAAACTTCATCCCAAAGTTTCACAGTATAATTTGCAGTAAATAAAGTATCTTACAAGATCTAAATGTCGAACTATAAAAAAAAAATAGAAACTGTTGGCGCATATCTTATGCGTTCTCCTAGGTAGCCAAGTGTGGACTATAATTGTCCCAATGGACTTTGACCTGATCGAATGTTTGAAGCCATAGATGTTGAATGCGATGGTCCAGAATGCGGATTGGCTCCACCGTGAGTGCACCCTCGTCCGACACCTGCAAGGAAATCATGTCAATCACATGTGTAAGATCACTAACATAATGTCTCAAAACAAATACATGAAAACTATCGTGCATATGCCTCAATGAATCAGGAAAGGCTAGTTGATAGGCCACGTGCCCTTTCTTTTCCACAACTTTGAAAGGTCCCACAAACACAAGAGATAGTTTATCACCCTTTCAAAACTTGATCAAACTCTTGTGCGGTTTCACCCGCAAGAAGACTCGATCACCAAATTCATAACTATGGTCAACGTGATACGCATCGACATAACTCTTCTATCAATCTTGCGCTTCTTCAATCCTTTGTCTTATCATTGGGATTTGTTCTTCCATTTCTTGGATTGCTTCGGGTCCTACCAAGACTCTATCCTCAAGTCGATCCAAACTCAAAGGCATCCGACACGGTCGCCCGTAAAGAAACTCAAATGGCACCATCTTAATGGTTCTTTGATAGTTGTTGTTGTATAAAAAGTCTACCAGTGGAAAGAACTCCCAACGCTTCTGTTCATCCATCACATACATACACAACATATCTTCCAATATTTGGTTCGTTCTTTCTATTTGTCCATCTTTCTCCTTGTGATATGTGGCACTAAATTTAAGTTGGGTTCCCAAGGCCTCTTGGAAACTAGTCCAAAATCATCCTGTAAACACTGATCCTCGATCAGATATGAATCTTTTAGGCACGCCATGCAATATCACTATATTGCTGATAAAAATCTAACTATGTCTGGCGCCTGATACATTGCACGTACAGGGATAAAATGTGCACTCTTCATCAGAGTATATACTACCACAAAAATTGAGTCGTGCCTCCTTGCTGTCAACGACAATCCGACAATGAAGTCCATCGAAATGACCTCCCATTTGGATTATAGAATAGCGTGTGGCCGTATTAATCCTGCTGGATGTCTATGTTCAACCTTCACTTACTGACATTCTAGACATCTCGCCACGTAGTTGACTATGTCCACCTTCATTCCTTTCTAGAATAATAAGGGTTTAAGCTCTACCCTCATCTTCGTGACTTCTGGATGAGCCATGTACATTGCTCTATGAGCTTCATTTAGGATCAAACTTCTCAACTCGTCATTAGGAAGTACATAAATCCAGTTATTATATCTCATTAATCCGTCATTGTCCACAGTAAATCCCTCAAATTTTGGTACCAACATGGTGTTTGGTCCAATATTTTCCTTAACCTCTTTATACCAGTCATCGTCACACTATATAGTTAGAATATTTTCACAAATATCCTTCTGAAGAGGTATCACCGAAAATATGCGTGGTCTCTGACTCAATGCATTTTCCACTCTGTTCAATGTTCCTTTTATGTAGGTAATCTCAAAATCATAATCGCTAAGCAGTTCTGATCAACGCCTTTTCCGCACATTCAAGTCACTTTGCATAAATATGTGCTACAAACTACAGTGGTTTGTTTTAAGTTCGAATTTCCGTCCAATCAGGTAGTGTCTCCACACTTTGAGGGCATACACAATGGAGAAAAACTCCAAATCATGCGTCGCATAGTTCTCCTCATGCTTTCTTAACTTCCTTGAGATGTAAGCGATCACTTGACCGTCTTGCATCAAGACTCCACCTAATCCTTCCTTGGATGTGTCTGTGCATACCAAGAAGTCCTCGTCCATGTTAGGGAATTTTAGTATCGATGTTGTCGTCAACAACTCCTTGAGCCTTTGAAATTGTAACATCTCGCTCTGGCGCACCTACCAAACTTATTCTTTGAGGACACTTGCTCGCAAGTGATCTGGATTTTTATGATCATAAAACTTTTTCCTTCATTATGATGCGTTGAGTTATATGACAGGATGTTTTTACTACATTGATGTAAACAGGTGCTGCTGACTCAGTTTCATTGAGTGTGCAGGGTTTCGGACCTTGAGGATGCAGAGGCATCGGTGGAACTCCCTTGGACTCCGGATTGAGTCAGGGAG
>ML785329.1:275937-295797 GCA_009831015.1 Picea engelmannii
CCCTTAGTCTCCCACAATTTCACCTGGCGGAGTGTTGACTCCAGGGGTTATAGAGTCTACCAATCCGTCAAGTCAGCGAGTGGCACCCTTGGAGCACGTGGTGCATCCTGAAGGGCACGTCGCGCAAAGAAATGCAAGTCAGCAAGTGTCACCCTTGGAGCACGTGGTGCATCCTGAAGGGCATGTCGCGCAAAGAAATGCAAGTCAACGAGTGGCACCCTTGGAGCACGTGGTGCATCCTGAAGGGCACATCGCGCAGCAGAAGAAAACGAGGCGAGAGGCACCCTTGGAGCACGTGGTGCATCCTGAAGGGCATGTCGCATGGATGATGATGATGAGACAACTTAAATGACCCTAAGACCTTAACGCCTGATAAAATTCTTAAAATGACTCCCCTAATTAAATTGTCGCCCTGTTCAAATCAAAACCTAAATTAAAACATCTCTAAGTTAAATTTGACAAGCCCTAAGAAAAGCTTCTACAAAAATAAACCTAGGGCGTAAACTAAAACCCTCCTAGGTGTTAATTAAAGTCTTCTTAAAAGTAAAGGGGGTAATGTAATGAGGGAATTAAATTAAGTGAAACCCATGGCCTTTAAATGATAAAGAAGGAATAAAATTTATTAAAGTGGGGGAGTATAAAAGCTAGGAATTTATAAATATATTGAAAAGATTAAAAACTGCATTTATCTTTTGGGTTCAAAAATAAAAATAACAAGAGGGAATTAAATAATAAAATTAAAGAAACTTAAGGAGTGATTAAGGAGTAAATTAAGGAGTAATTTAAGGAGTGATTAAGGAGTAAATTAAGGAGTAATTTAAGGAGTAATTTAAGGAGTGATTTTGAGGAAGTGAGGGATTTGAGTCTTTTAAATATTAAAAAGAAATTAATTTTGGAGAACCATAGGGATGAATGACACATGAGTATTTCTCTCACCCATGCTAATAAGCTCTTCCTCAGCTATGAGGGCCTTTTGGATAACATTGTGTAACGTTTGAGGCATTAGGATCCTCACTTTTGCACGAATTCTGACGTTAATTCCGAACACAAACGTTTTGACCTTAATCTTTTCAGTGTTCAAATTTGGAGCATTCCTAAGCAGCTCCATGAAGTGGGCCTCATACTCAGGAACCGTATGACCACCCTATTGTAAGGCGTTGAACTGATTGAGTTGGAACTCAATGAATTCCTCAGACAAATACCTCTCCTAGAACCGCTCCTCGAACAGTTCCCATGACACGTCTTCGATGACCATGCTCAGTTGTGGAAGCAACATCTTCCACCATAGAAGAGCGCTCCCCTTCAACTGAAATATGGCCATGTGGACTTTTATGTTGGAGGTATAGTCACAAAGTGTGAAGCACATCGCAATGTTCTCCAACCATGCCTCGGTGGCTGCACCATCTGTGGCACCCAAGAACTCGAGAAACTTAACCTTCTTGAGTTCTCAGTGAATGCTACCTTTACTGGCTGATGCGTGCTGTGGGCCCTTAGGGGGTACATGCTCCTTGGCCTCATCTCTATCCATATGGCTAATCAAGGCCTCTAACATCCTCTGAAAGGACCTCATGAACCCAACAACATCCCCCAAAATAATCTGTCCTTTTCCAATGACTTGTTCTTCTCCTTGGGGGTGAGACCCCTCTGATGTGGATGCTATTGGAGGTGTCGCACTTGTCCCCTAGCACCACGTCATCTGCCTCCGTGGTGTCCTCTAACCATGATTTCCTGCATGAACACAATTAAATTTAATTAGTGATAAATTATAAATCCAACTATTATACAATGGAAGGCTTAATGATCCCAAGTCGTGGGGTTGAACCTGCTCTAATACCATATGTGACATCCCTCCGTTACGCCTAAGAAACGTCGAATCACAAAAGGTAATTTTTTTTTTTCACTAAGAAATTAACATCAACACAGGGTCATCGCAACACCTATTCAACAACATAATAAGTATAACAATACCAATTACTCATCATGGAATCACTAATGATGCAATCAACTCGTCAACGAAGGATAATGGCATATAAACATAAAATCATAGAAGATTAGCACATCATAAAATCTTGAAGCAATTTACAACGACATTCAATCAGATAAGGAATATAAAATGACTACCCGCCCAACCTACCCTACAAGGTTAGGACCTCCAGGAAACATAATCAATGCTCAATCCCAGGTTCCAATTGATTTTAACCATTTAAGGTCTCAGGGTTGGCGACTTCTATGAGGAACAAGGAGGTGTCTACATCCCACTAACCCCATCAATCCAAGCAATTAGCTAAATCAACAACATCTACGATCATCTATTTCATCAATCCTAACATCAGCTAACCATGGTGCAAGGTTAATCATTATCGTCATCATTCATACATCAACATTTAATTACTCGCTACACACGAGAGTAAAACAATTCTAGAACAATCACCCATCAAATCAAGTAATGGCGCAAGAGAAAACTAGTTGCCAAATTTTCATACATCTACATAGTTTCATGACGCAAATTAGTTAACATTAAATTCAGGGTGTAAGGAAGAATGACGAAGAAATCACCATTAATGAAATGCGCGTGAGTAATCAAGCTAGAACATGTTACATCCATAATTAATCCAATGCACGTGCAATCCAATTATTAAATTACATTATAATCAATGGGGCAAGTAAAATATTCATTAAATTTTGTGGTGCCAAAGTAACTATGCCCATGTCCATCCACACCTATCTATATATATCATGGCGCAACTAATTATCAATTAATTTAAGGCGTAGAAGAAATAGTCAATCAATCCTAATCATCATTTAATCAAGGCGCAGTGTAGTCAACATAAAATTCAACATTTATTCCATGGCGCGCGGGAAGTATAATATCAATGACAATCATTCTTTACAATAAATTTTCATTTCACAATAAGTAAATAACTAAAACAATCATTCATTACATTGAATTTCATGGTGCACTAGAAATCTAACCACTTGAGTAACCATGCATAACATTAATTGGTGCGCACCATCAATTATTAACATAATCATTCATCGACAATAATTATTCAATGTGAAAGATTAAGATCAATGCTAATCAATTATCCAAAAAGAAAGGTAACATAAGATGAAGCATTAAAAACCTTTTTATATTGCGATATAGACTATTAATTAAATAATGAAAAATTGAGTGAATGCATGTCAAGGCTGAGGTAAAAGGGTGAATTTAATAACAAGGTAAATGTAATCATGACATCAAGTTACATGGCTAGCAGCCTAAATTTATTGAGGGCACTGGAGAGGTTCTCGTGATTAGGGAGATAACTCGTTCAAGGTCACAATGATTATCTTAAATATTGAAGGATACGATGTAGGTGATGTACGTGGAAAAAACACTTAAGGTTAATTATGAAATACAGAGAAACCAAGGATTTGACAACCAAACTTCATAATCAAGCTCGCCTACAATTCCATGAAATTAAAAATAAGAACTCAATGCTGAAAATAAAAATCTAAATAATGGTTTTCAAGGAAGGACCACAACTCCCTCTAACTAAGAAGGAGATATTCATGTGCTATCCCAATTATCCCAAGGTAAGGACAACTCTGATAGTTTCGTGTTTAAGGCTCCACAAAATAATCATTGTAGACGTTCGGTTTTACATGGTCAAATGTCTAGGTTTAGATATCTAACTGTGTAATCCAGGTATATATATCGTGATGAAGCATTTTGCTATGTAAATTGGGATAAGGGTTTAAGTTCAAGCCAAGAAAATTTAGATGGCTAAGGGTGTGTCCCTCCCCAAATCACAATGAATTGGGATAAGGGTTTAAGTTCAAAGGCAGGAAAATTTTGATGGCTGAGGGTGTGTCCCTCCCCAATTCGCAATGAATCTGACAGGGAAAGACTGGGCATGCAATTTTAAATGGCAGAGGTGGTGTCCCTCCCCTAAATCACAACTAACTGACAAGGAGAATCTAGGCATGCGATTTTAAATCCACAAAGGCAGAGGTAAGGAAACAACCACTGGGTGAAGGCCCAGGAAGTTCTCAGACCCAGTGCACTAAATCATGGGCATTCTTGGCAATATGACACAAAGAATAAAAATGGAAAAACACAGGGAAGGGAGAAGGAAAACTCCATGGTTAAAATTTATTTTTATGAGAGCTCAACCACAGAAAAAACGTAGGGAAAGGAGAAGTCACACCAAGATTTACAAATTCGTTTTAAGAGAGCTCATCCACATAAAAGTGTAAGGAAAGGAGAAGGCACACCAAGATTTTAAAAATTCATTTTTAAGAGAGCTCATCCACAGAAAAATGTAAGGAAACGAGAAGGCACACCAAGCTTTTAAAAATTCATTTTTAAGAGAGTTCATCCACAGAAAAACGTAAGGAAAGGAGAAGGCACACCAAGCTTTTAAAAATCTGTTTTTAAGAGAGCTCATCCAAAAAAAAACGTAAGGAAAGGATAAGGCACACCAAGATTTTAAAAATTCATTTTTAAGAGAGATCATCCACAGAAAAACGTAAGGAAAGGAGAAGGCACACAAGGCTTTTAAAAATTCGTGTTTAAGAGAGCTCATCCACAAAAAAACGTAAGGAAAGTAGAAGGCACACCAAGCTTTTAAAAAATTGTTTTTAAGAGAGCTCATCCACTGAAAAATGTAAGGAAAGGAGAAGGCACACCAAGATTTAAAAAATTGTTTTTAGGAGAGCTCATACACAGAAAAAAACCACAGAGAAAAGGAGCTCAAACACATGGCATTTTCCTTTGCTAAAATGAAGGGGTTTGCTGAGGCAAAAGAAAAATCACAGAGAGAAAAACAAAATAACCTTGCTGAGTGGAAGAAACAATTTCTCTTGTAAATTAATAGCAAAACGCAGAGACACAACACAACAAAATTGCTGAGTGAAAAAAAAAATGAATTCTCTTGGAAAATCGCAGAGGGTAATTAACCAAAAACACTGGGCAAGGGAACAATCATCGAGATTAGAATAAAACACAGAAGTACCAAGAAGAAAATCATTGTACAGTGCAGGGAAATCACTGTGTGAAGAGGCAAGGATTTTCCAAGCAAACAATTTTCCGATGCAACATAGACCCAATCCATTAATTCTCAGAGCATGGGTTCGCCAGGGAGAAAAAAAAATGAAATCAAATAAACAATGGTGAAAACGTAAGGTTGGGAGATTTACTCATAGAAAAATGAAACAAATGACGAGATCACTACACTACATAATTTATTTAAACCTCAATAAACATTAAAACCTTTAATCGAATTACCCCAACAATGCTCATTCAATAGAATTAAACTACAATTTAATTTGAAACTTAATGATTTAAATCTCAGTTTAGGATTACCGTAACCGAAGGCAAAGAATCCGAAGTTGTTATTCCATGCTTGCGCTCCCTACTGTCTCCCACTTGTTAACCGTGAATACCTCACCGGTACCTCCCAACCAATTCTAGGGGTACTCTTCTCCCCCCTTATCCCCCCGAGCCGCATAGGGGCCATACACACAAAACCAAAGAAAAATCTAGCTCCCAGCTCGCCTCACAAGGTCGAGCTACCACTCTCTTTTCGAACTGGGTATCCCAACTCTCACAAGAAAAATCAGTCAAAGAAATTACGACAATGTAACTTTACGCATACCAGTCATGACCGATTCCTCCTCTCAACCGTTACTTTTATATAGCTTTTCTTAGTGACCACGTTCCATTTGCACGTTTAATTTGTTTTATTAAAAATTAATTAGGAATTATTCCCCCTGTACACTTGTCACCCATTCCCTTAGTTGCACCAATAAATTCACTTGTTAAATTTAATTAAATGTCAAATTCCCTCACCCATCCTAAAAGCGCTCCTAAAATTAGTCCTAGCTGTCCCTTTATTCCCTCTATTTCCTTTTTAATGACTGACGCCTATCTAAAACTTAGTTGTGTTTAATTTAGGAAATTTCTTTAGTTAGACTAGATTAGATTCCTTTCTATGCTTCCACATTCGCTTTTACATTCATTTCCTTTCTTATCTTAGTTCCAATTTAGCATTTCTTGCACATAATCAATAATTAAATCTTTAGATAAAAAATTTCTCCTTTTTAATTCTTAACTTGATTTCTCTCCATCCCTCTTTTATTTAATTTATTAATTAGTTTTGGTCTTCTTACCCAATTTAGACTTAGGCTTAAATTTTTTTAAACTAGGCTTAGAATTTTTAAGGGGATTTTATAATTAATAAAATTACCCATTTATTAATTATTTTTAAGTCCGATAATAGTCAAAACAAGTTATTGTTTTCTAGGCACCTAGGTTCATTGACTCACCTTATTAAAAATCATGACGGTCCCTTCAAGACACACTCCATTCTCCAAGGGTGCCACTTGCCTTTATTCAAGTTTTATTTATGCGACGTTCCCTTCAAGACGCACTACGTGCTCCAAGGGCGCCACTCGCCTTTGACTGATTTTGGTAGTTGTCCAACCCTTGGAGTCAATACTCCATCATGCGACCTTGTGAGAGACTAAGGGCCTCTAAGGAATAAATACCCTACCTTATTGTGCGCCCCTTAGAAACTTTATGAGCGACTGTTTAAGTCTGTCATAGCGACATCGTGGATCTCTCGAACTAGGTAATCGTTAACCTACAATTCGAGCCACGATGGGAGTGCTAGTAGGTTGTGGCAGGGTTGCTTCCACACCTCTCCCTCAATCCCTGGTTGCTTTGCATGACCCCTTTACTCCTTATGTGAGTCTGATTAGCAAGCAATCGTCATCCTGCATCCATCAACAAAACACTGTCAACGATCCATAAACAACATCATAATATACCCGATCATATGTCACATATGCTAAAATAAAAATACCCAAATCATATACAGTCCACTCCCTGACTTGATCTGGAGTCCCAGGGGGTCCATTGATGCCATCGACATCATCAATATTTCAAGTGTCCTGGACACTCAGGAGAAACCCGTCAATAACCATGTCTATACATAGACATCAAATAACATAAAATCATAATCCAACATCATCATAAGCATCCATAAGAAAACAAACAACCATATACTAAAATCGGATCACTTGCACACAAGTGTCCTCAAAGAATAAGTTAAATCATGTGCACACAAGAGCATGATGTTACATACACCCCCTCTTGTTTTAAACTTCATCCCAAAGTTTCACAATATAATGTGCAATAAATAAAGTATCTGACAAGATCTAAATGTCTAACTATAAAAAAAATGGAAACTGTTGGCGCATATCATATGCGTCCTCCCAGGTAGCCGAGTGTGGACTATAATTGTCCCATTGGACCTTGACCTGATTGAATGTTCAACGCTGTAGTTGTCGAATGCGATGGTTCAGAATGTGGATTGGCTCCACCGTGAGTGCACCCTTATCCGACACCTACAAGGAACTCATTTCAATCACATGTGTAGGATCACTAACATAATGTCTCAACAAAGATACATGAAAAACATCGTGCATACGTCTCAAAGAATCAGGCAAGGCTAGTCGATAGGCCATGGGCCCTTTCTTTTCCACAAATTCGAAAGGTCCCACAAACCTAGGAGATATTTTATCACCCTTTCCAAACTTGATCAAACTCTTGTGCAGTTTCACCCGCAAGAAGACTCGATCACCAACTTCATAACTATGGTCAACACGATGCGCATCACCATAACTCTTCTACCGATATTGTGCTTCTTTAATCCTTTGTCTTATCATTTGCATTTGTTCTTCCATTTCTTGGATCGCTTCGGGTTCTACCAAGACCCTATCCTCAAGTCGATCCCAGCTCAAAGGCGTCCAACACGGTCACCCGTAAAGAAACTTAAATGGCATCATCTTAATGGTGCTTTGATAGCTGTTGTTGTATGTAAACTCTACCAGTGGAAATAAATCCTCCCAACGCTTCTGTTGGTCCATCACATACATACAAAACATATCTTCCAAGATTTGGTTCGTTCTTTCTGTCTGCCCGTCTGTCTCCGGGTGATATGCGGTACTAAAGTTAAGTTGGGTTCCCAAGGCCTCTTGGAAACTAGTCCAAAATTGTCTTGTAAACATTGATCCTCGATCGGATATGATCCTCTTAGGCACACCATGCAATATCACTATCTTGCTGATAAAAACTCTAGCTATGTCTGGCGCTTGATACATCGTACGTACATGGATAAAATGCACACTCTTTGTTAGAGTGTCTACTACCACAAAAAGCGAGTCGTGCCTCCTTGTCGTCAGCGAAAATTCGACAATGAAGTCCATCGAAATTACGACCTCCCATTTCGATTCTGTAATAAAATTTGGTTTTAGTAATCCT
Organism: Picea engelmannii; assembly: GCA_009831015.1. Classification (NCBI taxonomy): domain Eukaryota; kingdom Viridiplantae; phylum Streptophyta; class Pinopsida; order Pinales; family Pinaceae; genus Picea; species Picea engelmannii. The sequence continues at coordinate 284,246 of ML785329.1, forward strand.
GCCAGATGTCTATGTTGAGCCTTCACCTACTGACATTCTAGACATCTCTCCACGTAGTTGACTATGTCCGCCTTCATTCCTTTCCAGAAGAATAAGGGTTTAAGGTCCACCCTCATCTTTGTGACTACTAGATGAGCCATGTACACTGCTCTATGAGCTTCGTTTAAGATCAAACTTCTCAACTCATCATTAGGCGGTACATAAATACAATTATTATATCTCAATAATCTATCGTTGTCCATAGTAAATCCCTCAAATTTTGGTACCAACATGGTGTCTGGTCTGATATTTTCCTTAACCTCTTTATACCAGTCATCGTCGCACTGTATTGTTAGAATATTTTCACGAAGATCTGTCTGAAGAGGTATCACCGAAAATATGCGTGGTCTCCGACTCAATGCATCTGCCACTCTGTTCACTATTCCTTTTATATAGGTAATCTCAAAATCATACTCGTTAAGAAGTTTCGACCAACACCTTTGCCGCACGTTCAAGTCACTTTGCATAAATATGTGCTGCAAACCAAAATGGTCTGTTTTTAGTTCGAATTTCTGTCCAATCAGGTAGTGTCTCCACACTCTTAGGGCATACACAATATCCAATAAATCCAAATCATGCATCGCGTAGTTCTCCTCATGCTTTCTTAACTTCCTTGAGATGTAAGTGATCACTCGACCATCTTGCATCAAGGCTACACCTAAGCCTTCCTTAGATGTGTCTGTGCATACCAAGAAGTCCTCGTCCATGTCAAGGAATTTTAGTATCAACATTGTCATCAACAAATACTTGAGCCTTCGAAATTCTTCCACACATTTCTCGGACCATACAAACTTCTTGTTTGACTTTTACAATTTCGTGATCAGATTTTCTATCTTTGAAAAACCTTTGACGAACCGTCGATAATATCCTACTAAACCCATGAAGCTAGATACTTCGGGTACATTTGTCAGTGTAGGCCATTCCATAATAGCCTCTACCTTCACTGGATCCATAGCGATATCTTCGTCGGAGATAACATGCCCTAAATAATGAATCCTCGATTGATAAAAAGAGCATTTCGACAGTTTCCCGTATAATTTGTTCTCTCATAAGCACTGTAGTACCAAGCACAAATGTTCATCATGTTCTTCTGTTGTTCGAGAATATATCAAAATGTCATCAATGAATACTTGAACAAACTTGTCCAAACAGTAACACGATAAAATTGTAATGTCCAAACCTTGTCTTGGATGTGGTCTTAGGAATGTATTCCTCCTTGATCTGTAACTGGTGATACCCTGATCTCAAGTTGATCTTCGAAAACACCGTCATGCCTTTCATTTGATCAAACAAATTGTCTATTTTTGGCAATGGATACTGGTTCTTGATCGTTTCCTTGTTCAATTGATGGTAGTCAATGTAGAGTCTCCACGACCCATCCTTCTTCTGTATGAAAATAATAGGTGCACCCTAAGGTGACACACTTGGGCGTATAAGTCCTAGGTCCAACAACTCCTTCAGTTTCATTTTAAACTCCTGTAACTCAAGGGTCGAAATCTGATAAATCGTTCTTGCTATCGATTTAGTTCCAGGTTTTAAGTCGATGGTAAATTACAATTCCCTTTAGGGTGACAAACCTGGTAACTCTTCTTGGAATACATCCAAAAAATCTTGTACTACTGAAAGGTTTTCTAGTCCCTCCACCATGCCCTTGTTGTTCAACGCTAATATTGCATATAGTTTGCGTCCTTTGCGCATAATATTCCGTAGTTGTAGGGAAGAAATAAACCTTAGGGAAAATCATTGGTTTCTTCATACAATCACTCATCTCTGTCCCTCATCATCGGTCAAACTCAACTGTTTCATCTTAAATTTGATTATTTCATCATGCGATTCCAACCAATCCATACCAATCACCTTCGTGAAAAAATCTCCCAGGTTAAGGCTACAGTCTGTAACCTTTCCTCCAACCTTATGCTTGTCTCCTGAAGCCATTTCCACGTAGCTAAACTCGTCTTGTTCGACTACCTTTACCTTAATTCTCTTTAGCACTGCACTAGAAATAAAGATCTATGTAGCACTTGGATCTATCAAAATACTAATGTTTTGGTCAATGATGGTACCTGACGTCTCAAGCACACTAGACTGGTGCTTGGCCTGACAGTTATTCACCGTTGCATGAATCCGGTGGGCCTTTCCCAAATCTCCTACTGTAGTGTGTCTAACTTACCTGACTGCTCTGGCCCTCTCAAATGGACAGTCACACTGGTAATGTGTCTCTCCACATGTCCATCATCTGGTCTTTGATCCAATACACCTGGTCCTCGAAGTAGAAGCTGAGGGCCCACCAACATGAAACCCTGGTCTATTTTGTTGAACATGCATGAACTGCTGTTGCTGCGGATGACGCTAGTGCTGGTGTTGTGGTCCTCTGTAGGGAGTTCGTTGTTGAGGCATTGATTGTTGTGGTGTCATGAACGTGGATCCTCTTAGAGTGCCTCAATAACCTGATGGATGTATACCTGGTGTCTAATGTTGCTGTGCACTAGATGTCTCATGTCCCATTGATCTCATAGGAGTCCTGATCTAACCCCCACTGATCAACCCTTCCTCAGCTATGAGGGACTTCTGGACAACATCGTGGAATGCTTGAGGCATTAGGATCCTAACTTTCGCACGAATACTGAAATTAAGGACGAACACAAACTTGCTGACCTTAAGCTTTTCAGTGTTCAGATGTGGAGCATACCTAAGCAACTCCATGAAGCAGGCCTCATACTTGGGAACCATACGACCGCCTTGTCGTAAGGCGTTGAAGTCATTGAGATGGTGTTCAATGAATTCCTTAGACAAATACCTCTCCTGGAACCGCTCCTCGAACAGTTTCCATGACATGTCTTCGACGACCATGCTCAGTTGTGGAAGGAGAATCTTCCACCATATAAGAGCACTCCCCTTCAACTGAAAGATGACCATGAAGACTTTCATGTTGGAGGTATATTCGCGAAGTGCGAAGCACCTTGCCATGTTCTCCAACCATGCCTCAACGATTTCACCATCCATGGCACCCAAGAAATCAGGAAACTTAACCTTCTTGAGTTATCGGTGAACGTTGCATGTACTGGATGGTGTGCATTGTGGACCCTCAGGGGGTACATGTGTCGTGGCCTCATCTCTATCCAGATGACTAATCAAGGACTCTGACATCATCTGAAAGGACCTCATCATCCCAACCACATCCCCCACAAAAATCTGTTCATGTCCGATGAATTTTTCTTCTCCTTGGGGGTTAGACCCCTATGGCGTGGATGCTACTGAAGGTGTCACACCTCCTCCCCTAGCACCACATTGTCTGCGTTCGCAAAATCCTCTAACCATGATTGCCTGCACCGACACAATTCAATTTAATTAGTGATAAATTATTAATCAAGTGTTATACATTGGAAGGCGTAATGATCCCAAGTCATGGGGTTGAACCCGCTCTGATACCATATGTAACATCCCTCTGTTACGCCTAAGAAAAGTCGAATCACAAAAGGTAATTTTGTTTTGCATTAAGAAATTAACATCTAGACAAGGTAATGGTAGTGCCTATTCAACAAAATAATAAGTATAGTAGTACCAGTTACTCATCATGGAATCACTAACGATGCAATAAAATCGTCAATGAAAAATAGAGACATATAAACATAAAATCATAGCAGATTAGCACATCATAAAATCTTGAAGCAATTTACAACGACATTCAATCAAACAAGGAATATAAAATGACTACCCTCCCAACCTACCCTTCAAGGTTAGGACCTCTAGGACACATAAGCAATGCTCAATCCGAGGTTCCAATTGATTTTAACCATTTAAGGTCTCAGGGCTGGCGACTGCTCTGAGGAACACAGAGGTGTCTACATCTCACTAACCCCATCAATCCAAGCAATTAGCTAAATCAACAACATCTACGATCATCTATTTCATCAATCCATCAATCTGAACATCAGTTAACCATGGCGTAAGGGTAATCATTATCGTCATCATTCATACATCAACATTTAATTACTCGCTGCACACGAGAGTAAAACAATTCTAGAAAAATCACCCATTAACTCAAGTAATGGTGCAAGAGAAAACTAGTTTCCAATAAGTAATACATCTACATAGTTTTATGATGCATATTAGTTAACATTAAATTCAGGGTACACACAAGTAATCAAGATAGAACATGGTACATCCATCATTAATCCAATGCGCATGCAATCTACTTATTAAATTACAGCATAATCAATGATGCAAGGTAAATATTCATTAAATTTTATGGCGCCAAAGTAACTACACCCATGTCCATCCACACCTATCTATATATATCATGGCGCAACTAATTATCAATTAATTTAAGGCCCAGACGAAATAGTCAATCAATCCTAATCATCATTTAATCAAGGCGCATTGTAGTCAACATAAAATTCAACATTTATTCCATGGCGCACGAGAAGTATAATATGAATAACAATCATTCTTTACAATAATTTTTCATTGCGCAAGAAGTAAATAACTAAAACAATCATTCATTACATTGAATTTCATGGTGCACTAGAAATCTAACCACCTGAGTAACCATATGTAACATTGATCGATGCGTGCCATCAATTATTAACATAATCATTCATTGAAAGTAATTATTGAATGCACAAGATTAAGATCAATGCTAATCAATTATCCAAAAAGAAAGGTAACATTAGATGAAGCATTAAAAACCTTTTTATATTGCGATATAGACTCTTAATTAAATAATGAAAAATTGAGTGAATGCATGTCAAGGATGAGGTAAAAGGGTGAATGTAATAACAATTTAAATGTAATCATGGCATCAAGTTACATGGCTAACAACCTAAGTTTATTGAGGGAACTGGAGCGGTTCTCGTGATTAGGGAGATAACTCGTTCAAAGTCACAATGATTATCTTAAATATTGAAGGATAAGATTTAGGTGAGGTACGTGGAAAAAACACTTAAGTTTAATTATGAAATACGAAGAAACCAAGGATTTCACAATCAAACTTCATAATCAAACTCACCTACAATTCCATTAAATTAAAAATAAGAACTCAGTGTTGAAAATAAAAATCTAAATAATGGTTTTCAAGGAAGCACCACAACTCCCTCTAACTAAAAAGGAGATATTGATGTGATGTCCTGATTATCCCAAGGTAAGGAAAACTGTGATAGCTCCATGTTTAAGGCTCCACAAAATAATCATTGTAGACGTTCAATTTTACATGGTCAAATGTCTAGGTTCATATATCTAACTGTGTAATCCACGTATATATATTGTGATGAAAAATTTTGCTGTGTAAATTGGGATAAGGGTTTAAGTTCAAGCCAGACAAATTTAGATGGCTAAGGGTGTGTCCCTCCCCAAATCACAGTGAATTTGACAGGGAAAAACTGGGCATGTGATTTTAAATGGCAGAGGTGGTGTCCCTCCCAAAAATCGTAGCTAACTGACAAGGAGAATATGGGCATGAGATTTTAAATCCGCAAAGGCAAAGGTAAGGAAACAACTGTTGGGTGAAGGCCCAGGAAGTTCTCAGATCCAGAGGACTAAATTGTGGGAATTCTGGGCAAGATGACACATAGAATAAAAAGGGAAAAACGAAGGGAAGGGAGAAGACAAACTTCACGGTTAAATTTTTTTTTTATGAGAGCTCAACCACAGAAAAAACACATGAAAAGGAGAAGGAACACCAAGCTTTAAAAAATTGTTTTTAAGAGAGCTCATCCAAAAAAAAATGTAAGGAAAGGAGAAGGCACACCAAGCTTTTAAAAATTCGTTTTTAAGAGAGCTCATCCACACAAAAACATAAGGAAAGGATAATGGCACACCAAGCTTTTAAAAATTTGGTTTTAAGAGAGATCATCCACAAAAAAATGCAAGGAAAGGAGAAGGAAGACCAAGCTTTTAAAAATTCGTTTTTAAGAGAGCTCATCCACAAAAAAATGTAAGGAAAGGAGAAGGCACACCAAGCTTTTAAAAATTTATTTTTAAGACGGCTCATCCACATAAAAATGTAAGGAAAGAAGAAGGCACACCAAGCTAAATTCGTTTTTAAGAGAGCTCATCCACAAAAAAATGTAAGGAAAGGAGAATGCACGCCAAGCTTTGAAAATTCATTTTTAAGAGAGCTCATCCACAGAAAAAAAAATGCAGGGAAAGGAGCTCAAACACATGGAATTTTCCTTTTCTAAAACGCATGGTTTTGCTGAGGCAAAAACGAAATCACAGAGAACACAACACAGTAACCTTTATGAGTGGAATAAATGATTTCTCTTGTAAATTAATAACAAAATGCAGAGACACAACACAACAAACTTTATGAGTGAAAACAAATGATTTCTCTTGGAAAATTGCAGAGGGTAATTAACCAAACACGCTGGGCAAGGGAACAATCGTTGAGCTTAGAATAAAACACATAAGTACCAAGAAGAAAATCATTGTACAATGCAGGGAAATCATTGTGTGAAGAGGTGAGGATTTGCCAAGCAAAATAAAAATAAAAAATGAAATCAAATAAACAATGGTGAACGTATAAGGATGGGAGATTTACTCATAGAGAAACGATACAAATGACGAGATCACTGCACTACATAATTTATTTAAACCTCAATAAAAATTAAAACCTTCGAATTACCCCAACAATGCTCATTCGATAGAATTAAACTACAATTTAATTTGGAACTTAATGAGTTAAATCTCTGTTTAGGATTACCGTAACCGAAGGAGAAGAATCCGAAGTTGTTATTCCACCCTTGCGCTCCCTCCTGTCTCCCACTTGTTAACCGTGAAGACCTCACTGATACCTCCCAGCCAACGCTAGGGGTACTCTTCTCCCCCCTTAGCCCCCTGAGCCACAAAGGGGCTATGCACACAAAACCATAGAAAATATAGCTCCCATCTCACCTCACAAGGTCGATATACCACTCTCTTTTGGAGCTGTGTATCCCAACTCTCACAAGAAAAATCATTCAAAGAAATTTCGACAACTAAACTTTACGCATACTAGTCATGATCCATTCCTCCTCTTAGCCATTACTTTTATAAAGTTTTGTTGGAAAACTGAGAGGGGGGGGGGGTGAATCAGTTGTTACCGTGCTTAAACAATTATGCTTCTTTTAAAATATTTACAAGGCACTCAATGATGATCACAATAATGCAGGGAAATAAACAATGGCACATTCAACATCAATCACATATATGAGAAACACAGAGACATATATTTCCCAAGGAAACCCATACAGGGTAAAAACGTATTCTTCTTTATATGATAAGTATTATTTACATTCTTTACATTATCATACATATGAGCACCAACTCATTGTGATGATACAACCTTTGTTTTGCAAGCTGCAACTTGCTGAGAGTACCAACTCTCTATTTTTATCTAGCACCCACTAGAAGGAAGCACCAACTCCCTGGTTTCTCTAGCACCAACTAGAAGGAAGCACCAACTAGAAGGAAGCACCAACTCCCTATGTTCAAGCACCCACTTGAATCTCTGAGGAAACCAGTCCTCCCTAGCACCTCCCAACCACCCTATATTATGAATATGAAATACTGAAACCTATTTCAGTGATATAGTGTTCAATAACAACTTACCAGTCTCATCACTGTTCTGCAAGATTTTGCTACTCAGAATTCCTCACTGTCTTCCAACATGCATCCGCAACCCATTTTGTTCTTCTGCTTTTTATGCTCTATGCACCATTTCCATTCGTTGCACAGTTCTTCTTCTGTTCTATTTAGCTATTGCACTCTGATCCTTCTTTATGCATGAATCACCTTCAACAACAACATCCACAACAACTCTAGAAGAAACAACAACCCAATCTCTTCTCTGTACCGTGTATTTATAGCTTCTGTGCACCTTGTGAATGCAATATTCGTCATTCCTCTGCATGCTCATACCGTGCCAATTTCCTCCACATCTCAAGTTCTCTGTCTGATCATCATCGCAACTCTTCAGCTTCTCTGGTGGTTCCCACCATGCGTCCAACATCACTGGGTGTTCTGCTGAGATTCCTTAGCCTCTCTAGAAGTTGAGACTCTTCGTCTTCTCTGGAACAGTCGAGCTTATCCTTTATTTTTCAGTTACAGACTTCAATGCTCATCCATCTGTCAATCCCCTCTAAGAATAGTCTTCATTCACTGGAAGAAGCTTGGAGACTCTTCAGCTCCTCTAGCGATCACACAGAAGTCTCTTCGAATCTTCTGGCAGAAACCATCAATGGTTTCTAGTAGTTACAATGTGAAGAGAAACATTATCCCTCCGATTATGCTCAAATTCATCTGCACTGTTGGATTGTCTCTATGTGATCTTGCATTCATTTCGGCATTTTGACATTCGACAATTCAACATTCGGGTGACCAAGTGTCTCGACACTCCCAGTCACGATCCTCGAAAAGGAGCTTGGTTTCTCTAGCTCTTTCCTCCATCTCTCGACGATGTGACCAAGGGTTGTGACCACAACCTTTATTCCACAACTGCATTTGGTAATTTCACGTTTCGACACTTCGACACTCCTATGGTTATGTTTCTTGTCTCTCCAAGTCGTGATTCACGAAACTCCAAAATGGAGTTGGATCAACGGTCCAGAATCTTGGTGTATTGACGGTCCAGATCTTATCGTGAGTTCGCATCTCGCGATTCCTGTGATGGAGGTTCTCGTCACTCCAAGTCGCGATAGGAGAAGCTCTGAGATGGAGCTCAGATCAAGAGTCCACATTCTTGGTGATCCGATGGTCCTGATATTTTCGCGATCTCACATTTCGTTGTTCCTTAGTTGGATGTTCTCGTCACTCCAAGTCGCGATAGGCAAGACTCCGAGATGGATTTGGATCAATGGTCCAGAACAAACCTCGATCTAACGGCTAAGATAGTTTCGCGATTTCTCATATCGCGAATTCGAGAGGTTAGGTAACCCCGTTCCTTTGACTTTCCAGTCAGCGAGATGACGATCTAATATTGATTCAACGACTCAGATCATATCGCAATTTCGACATTCTTGTTGCAAAGTGTTTTGACACTCCAACTTCTGGTATCCGAAACCCCCATAGCCAAAACTCTGAAATGGAGTTGGACCACTGCTTCGATCTTGCACTTTAAAAAACGTGCAGGTTCTTCCTGATCCAACGATGGTCGGACCCTACACTCAGATCTAACGCCAGAGATCTGTCCTCCATATTTGTGCTCCTCCTGTCTGGATTCAGATCTGACAGTCATTGGGAATTCTAAATGGAATCCAATGATCAATGTCGCTTCTCTTCCTGAGCTTACGCATCCTCCTTACTTAGAATAATTTCTAAGTGTCAAATGCCTCGACTTTTGATCCGCCTGATATTCTTAGTACGCTATCTCTCTTGAGATTTGGCAATGAGTTAACCTCGTCCCTGGTGCACACCTACGCACTGCATACGACTCTGCGCTAATTTACATTGTTTCTGTTTTTCCATCGATGCACACTCTGATCTTGCCATCAATGACAAGCACACACTGTCTGTAAAACATGCCAACAATCTCCCCCTTTGGCATTGATGGCAACAAAGGCCCCCCTGTTCTTTTCTCTCCCTTTGACATCAATGTCAAAGAAAACACGCTCCCCCTGAGCTGTTGCATTAATTTTAGGAAGTATCAAATATGAAACCAATACATGACTCCCCCTAACAGGATGGACTCTCTTAGATGTGAGACGGGATGACACCCAACTTCTGTCTGAGATATTCAAATGGTGTCTTGGCTAGGGGTTTAGTAAAGATGTTTGCAATTTGTTCCTGTAGTGGGAATGTAATGGACCTGAACAATTTGATTGGTGACCTGCTCTCTCAGAAAATGATATTTTATGGGAATATGCTTGGTCTTGGAGTGGAAGACATAATTTTTAGACACACTGATGGCACTAGTGTTATCACAATGAATTGGGATCGGTGCAGTGTATTTTACCTCCAAGTCTGCAAGTGTCTGAATCATCCATAATACTTGAGTGCAACAGGTAGCAGCAGCAATGTAATCTGCCTCTGTGGTTGATAAAGAAATGGAACCTTTATTTTTACTAAGCTAGGCTACTAAGGAGTCACCTAGGAAGAATGCTCCTCCACTGGTGCTTTTTCTCTCATCAACACAGTTTTCCCAATCTGCATTTGAATAAGCAGTCAATTGAAGATTTTGATTTCTGGGATGCCACAGACCATAAGTCATTGTTTCTTTCAAATACTTGAATATCCTTTTGACAGCTTGCAAATGACTCTGTTTAGGTGCATCCTGATATCTTCCTACCATTCCTACAACATGCATTATGTCTGGGCGAGATGCGGTGATGTACAACAGGCTGCCTATCATTGATCGATATGACCTTTGATCAACATCAGGTGAATCATCATCCTTGCTTAATTTACATCTAATTACCATAGGTGTACCCACAGGTTTAGAATCTTCCATTTGAAACCTTTTCAACATTTCTCTTAGATATTTTTCTTGAGAAATGAACATCCCTTCGGACCTTTGAGTAATTTACAGACCAAGAAAAAATGACAGTTCTCCTATCATAGACATTTCAAATTCAGACTCCATGGCAGAAGCAAACCATTGTAACAATGAATCCTTATTACATCCAAAGATGATGTCATCTACATATACCAATACGATGAGCAAATCATTATCCTCTGTTTTAATATATAGATTGCTGTCAGCTGTTCCTCTCTTGAACCCTTTGTCTTTGAGATACGTATTCAGTCTATGATACCAGGCTCGAGGGGCTTGTTTTAAACCATATAAAGATTTCTTCAACTTGCATACTAAGTCAGGGTTATCAGACAATTTGAAACCCTCTGGTTGTTCCATATAGACTTCTTCACTTAAATCTCCATTTAGAAAGGTTGACTTGACATCCATTTGGTAGACTTTAAACCTTTTATGACAAGCATAGGCAAGAAACATTCTGATAGCTTCTAATCTTGCTACGGGCACAAATGTTTCATCAAAATCTAGTCCTTCTATCTGAGCATAGCCTTTACATACTAACCTTGCTTTGTTCCTGATAACTTGTCCTTGCTCATTCAACTTATTCTTAAAGATCCATTTGGAGCCAATGACGTTTTTACCTTCAGGTCTTTTAACCATCTCCCACGTATTGTTTTTCTCAACCTGATCAAGTTCTTCATTCATTTCTTTAACCCAGTGGTCATCTTTGTTGGCTTCATTAAAATTCTTGGGTTCCATCATGGATATGAAGGCTATATGAGATTGTTCGGTGTTTTTGATTAACTTTCTCCTGGTTTGTACACCTTTGTCTTTTTCTCCAATTATCTGACTTGCAGGATGATTCTTTTGAATGATTATGGAGGAGGAATTTGTAGTTAACTGCTGATTTGAGTCTATCTGAGTGTTTGAGTCTTCATCTGATTCAGAGTCTTCATTTTCTGATTCTTGGACCTGTTCATCTTCAACTTTAGCTGTGTCTTCTGTAGAAGACTCATTACTGTACACCTCTCTTGCTGGGATTCCTTCATCAATTTTTACATCAATACAG
>ML785329.1:299347-313599 GCA_009831015.1 Picea engelmannii
TCTTCTTTATATGATAAGTATTATTTACATTCTTTACATTATCATACATATGAGCACCAACTCATTGTGAGGCTACAACCTCTATTTTGCAAGCTGCAACTTGCTGAGAGTACCAACTTTTTTTTTTTCTCTAGCACCCACTAGAAGGAAGCACCAACTCCCTGGTTTCTCTAGCACCAACTAGAAGGAAGCACCAACTCCCTGGTTTCTCTAGCACCGACTAGAAGGAAGCACCAACTCCCTGTGTTCAAGAACCCACTTGAACCTATGAGGACACCAGTCCTCCCTAGCACCTCCCAACCACCCTGGATTATGAATATGAAATAATGAAACCTATTTCAGTGATATAGTGTTCAATAACAGTTTACCAGTCTCATCAATGTTCTGCAAGATTTTGCTACTCAGAATTCCTCACTATCTTCCAGCATGCATCCGCAACCCATTCTGCTCTTCTGCTTTTTATTCTCTATGCACCATGTCCATTCGCTGCACAGTTCTTCTTCTGTTCTATTCAGCTGCTACACTCTGATCCTTCTTTATGCATGAATCACCTTCAACAACAACATCCACAACAACTCCAACTCCAACAACAACCCAATCTCTTCTCTGTACCGTGTATTTATAGTTTCTGTGCACCTTGTGCATGCAATATTCGCCATTCCTCTGCATGCTCATACCGTGCCAATTTCCTCCACATCTCAAGTGCTCTGCCTGATCATCATTGCAACTCTTCAGCTTCTCTAGTGGTTCCCACCACGCGTCCAACATCACTGGGTGTTCTGCTGAGATTCCTCAACCTCTCTGGCAGTTGAGACTCTTCGTCTTCTCTAGCACAATCAAGATTATCCTTTATTTTCCAGTTACATAATTCAATGCTCATCCATCTGTCAATACCCTCTAAGAATAGTCTTCATTCACTGGAAGAAGCTTGGGGACTCTTCAGCTCCTCTGGAGATCACACAAAAGTCTCTTCGAATCTTCTGGCAGAAACCATCAATGGTTTCTAGAAGTTACACTATCAAGAGCAACATTAGCCCTCCGATTATGCTCAAATTCACCTGCACCGTTGGAGTGGCTCCATGAGATCTTGCATTCATTTCGGCATTTCGACATTCGACAATTCGACATTCGGGTGACCAAGTGTCTCAACACTCCCAGTCGCAATCCCTGAAAAGGAGCTTGGTTTCTCTAGCTCTTTCCTCCATCTCTCGATGATGTGACTAAGGGCTATGACCACAACCTTTATTCAACAACTGCATTTGGTAATTTCGCGTTTCGGCACTTCGACACTCTTGTGGTTATGTTTCTTGTCTCTCCAAGTTGCGATTCGCGAAACTTCGAAATGGAGTCGGATCAACGATCCAGAATATTGGTGTATTGACAGTCCAGATCTTATCGTGAGTTCGCATCTCATGATTCCTGTGATGGAGGTTCTCGTCACTCCAAGTCACGATAGGCGAAGCTCCGAGATGGAGCTCAGATCAATGGTCCACATTCTTGGTGATCCGATGGTCCTGATCTTTTCGCGATCTCGCATCCCGCTGTTCCTTAGTTGGAGGTTCTCGTCACTCCAAGTCGTGATAGGCAAGACTCCGAGATGGAGCTGGATCAACGGTCCAGAACAAACCTCGATCTGACGGCTAAGATAGTTTCACGATTTCGCATATCGCAAATTCGAGAGGTTAGGGAACCCCGTTACTTTGACTTTCCAGTCAGTGACATGACGATATTTCGCCACGTGTCCTATGATTCGACAGTCCAGATCTGATCTTGATTCAACGACTCAGATCATATCGCGATTTCGCATATCACGATTTTGACATTCTTTTTGCAAAGTGTTTCGACACTCCAACTTCTGGTATCCGAAACCCCAATAGCCAAAACTCCGAAATGGAGTTGGACCACCGCTTCGATCTTTCACTTTAAAGAACGTGCAGGTTCTTCGGATCTAATGCCAGAGATCTTTCCTCCATCTTTGCGCTCCTTTTGTCTGGATTTAGATCTGACGGTCATCGAAAATTCTGAATGGGATCCAACGATCAATGCCGCTTCTCTGCCCAAACTTACACATCCTCCTTACTTAGAAGAATTTCTAAGTGTCAAAGGCCTCGACCTTTTATCTGCATGAGATCCCGAGTACGCTATCTCTCTTGAGCTTTGGCAATGAGTTAACCTCGTCCCTGGTGCACACCTACGCACTACGTGCGACTCTGCGCTAATTTACGTTGTTGCTGTTTTTCCATTGATGCACACTTTGATCTTGCCATCAATGACAAGCACACACTGTCTGTAAAACATGCCAACAAGTTTTTCTTAGCAACCACTTTCCATTTGCATGTTTAATTTGTTTTATTAAAAATTAATTAGGAATTATTCCCCCCGTACACTTGTCACATGTTCCCTTAGTTGCACCAATAAATTCACTTATTAAATTTAATTAAATGTCAAATTCCCTCACCCATCCTAAAAGTGCTCCTAAAATTACTCCTAGTTGTCCCTTTATTCCCTCTATTTCCTTTTTAATGACTTGCGCCTTTCTAAAACTTAGTTGTGTTTAATTTAGGAAAGTAGACTAGACTAGATTCCTTTCTATGGTTCCACATTCATTTTCACATTCATTTCCTTTCTTATCTTAGTTCCAATTTAGCATTTCTTGCACACCATCAATAATTAAATCTTTAGATAAAATATTTCTCCTTTTTAATTCTTAACTTGATTTTTCTCCATCCCTCTTTTATTTAATTTATTAATTAGTTTTAGTCTTCTTACCCAATTTAGACTTAGGATTAAATATTTTTAAACTAGGTTTAGAATTTTTAAGGGGATTTTATAATTAATAAAATTACCCATTTATTAATTATTTTTAAGTCCGACAATAGTCAAAACAAATTATTGTTTTCTAGGCACCTAGGTTCATTGACTCAACTTTATTAAAAATCACGACGATCCCTTCAAGATGCACTCTGTTCTCTAAGGGTGCAACTCGCCTTTATTCAAGTTTTATTTATGCGACGTGCCCTTCAAGACGCACTACGTGATCCAAGGGTGCCACTTGCCTTTGACTAATTTTGGTAGTTGTCCAACCCTTGGAGTCAATACTCCATCAGGTGACCTTGTGAGAGACTAAGGGTCTCTAAGGAATAAGGACCATGTCTTATTGTGTGCCCCTTATAATATTCATGAGTGACTGTATCATTCTTCCCTCACAACATCATGTATATCTTGAACTAGGTAATTGTTAACCTACAATTCGAGCCACGACAAGAGTGCTAGTAGGATGTGGCAGGGCTGCTGCCACACCTATCCCTCAATCCCTGGTTGTTGTGCATGGCCCCTTTACTCCTTATGTGAGTCTAATTAGCAAGAAATCATCATCCTGCATCCATCAACGAAACACTGCCAACGATCCATAAACAACATCATAATATACCTGATCATATGTCACATATGCCAAAAATAAAAATACCCAAACCGTATACAGTCCACTCCCTGACTCGATCCAGAGTCCCAGGGGGTCCATTGATGCCATAAACATCCTCAATCTGTCAAGTGTCCTGAACACTCAGGAGAAACCC
Organism: Picea engelmannii; assembly: GCA_009831015.1. NCBI lineage: Eukaryota > Viridiplantae > Streptophyta > Pinopsida > Pinales > Pinaceae > Picea > Picea engelmannii. The sequence continues at coordinate 302,923 of ML785329.1, forward strand.
ACCAATAGAACCTGTCTATACATAGGTATCAAATAACATAAAATCATAATCCAACATCATCATAAGCATCCGTAAGCGAACAAACAAACATATACTAAAACTGGATCACTTGCATGAAAGTGTCCTCAAAGAATAATTCAAATCATGTGTGCGCAAGAGCGGGATGTTACATTAACCCCGCACTTGAAGCTACTATTCGGAAGGAGTTGGAAAAACTTTTGAAGGATGGAATAAGCTTTCCAATTAAGTATTCTGAGTGGGTTTCCAATTTGGTTCATGTTCGGAAAACAACTGGTCAGATCCAAATGTGCGTATACTTTCACGCATTGAATAAAGCAAGTGTAAAAGACCATTTTCCTCTCCCTAATAATGAAATGATTTTGCAACAGGTTGTAGGGTCACAAATGATGTCCTTACTTGATGGTTTCTCTACTTATAATCAGATTAAAGTAAAAAGGGCCAACAGATACAAAACCACTTTTACTACACACTAGGACACATTTGCTTATGAACGCATGCCTTTTTGCTTGTCTAATGTAGGTGCCACTTTCCAGAGATCTATGCAAATATATTTTGACGATTTGATCAATAAGATTATCCAGGTTTATCTTGATGACTTCACTATTTATTCAAAGAACCTATTAGAGCATTTTGGTCATCTTAGAAGAGTTCTCATGCGATGCAGAAAGTTCGACATTTCTTTAAATCCTTCTAAATCTATTTTTGGCGTTACCAAGGGAAAGATCCATGGACATGTCTCTGATTCAGGAATAAACATCGATCCCAAAAGGATTGTTGTTATTCTAAACCTTCCTGCCCCAACTTCCAAAAGGGAGGTTCAAGCCTTTATGGGCATTATCAACTTTGTTCATAGTTTTGTTCCTGATTTTTCTTTAATGGTCAAACCAATTCATAATATTCTAAAGCAATATCGCTCCTTTTCTTGGACTGAAGACATTGAAAATGCTTTCGTAAGGATTAAGAAGGAAATTAGTTCCACACCAGTTTTGGCAAAACCAGACTTTGAGAAATATTTTATCATATACACTAATGCCACTGCGGAAGCGGTTTCTGTTATTCTCTTACAATGTGATGACCAAAATAACAAAAAACCTATAGCTTATATGAGTCAAATTTTATCAGATGACGAATTCAAGTATTCTTATATTGAAAAACATGCCTTTTCTCTTGTTAAAGTTGTGGAGAAATTTCGCCACTTTATCCTAGGCAAGCACACACATGTAAAAGTCCCTTTTCCTGCTGTCAAGTTTCTGCTTTCATGGACTTATCTTTCAGGGAAGCTTGCACATTGGCTTGCCAAAATCTAGGATCACGATTTAACCATCATGACTTCGAAAAAAATAAGGGACGAGACTTAGCTCTTCACTTAGCTCAACATGCTGAAGCAAGTGAATAAATTGACGATTGGGATAATCCTCTTTCAACACTGTTTTATATTGAGAGTCAAACCCTTTCTATAACTGAACATCCCTGGTATAAAAATTTGGTGTATTACTTGCAATATCAACAATGCCCAAATAACTTAGATACTCATCAAAGGAGAAGGCTCCGTCTTGAATCTTCCAGATATATTTTTTTAGGATACTTTTTGTTCAAGAGGTCTGCTGATGGAATATTACTTTGATGTGTGAATAATGAGGAAGCATAGAAATTGTTACAGGAAACTCATGGATATTCAGATTTTGTTATTCACGTTGGTGGCCACTTTTCTGCTAAAACTACTGCTTTTAAAATCATCAGAAAAGGTTATTATTGGCCTTCAATTTTTCGAGATTATTATAACTTCTCAAGATCTCGTGACAAGTGCCAAAAATTCGTTGGGAAAGAACGTATTTCTTCCATGCCTTTGCAACCTGTCCTCCCTAATTTTCCTTTTTCTAAATGGGATCTTGACTTTATTGGACCTATTAATCCTCCGTCTTCAGTAGGGAAAGTTTTTATCTTGACAACCATAGATTATTTCACTAAATGGAATGAATATGTTCCACTTAGACACTCACAGGACGAATAGGTAATTTCTTTCTTGGAAACTAATATCTTCTCTAGATTTGGCATTCCTTTAGAGATTATTATAGACAATGGTGTAGCTTTCATTTCCGCTAAATTGGGGGTCAAACATTTCACCTCATCAGCTTATTACCCTCAAGTAAATGGGCAAGCCAAGTCTACTAACAAAAATCTGGTTAGGATCATAAAGAGGCTCATTGAGGATAAGCCTCGTCAATGGCACACCCTCCTCACTTACGCCCTTTGGGTAGATCGTACTACTACCAAGGTAAGCACAAGTTTCACTCCCTTTGCAAATTGGAATATCACGCACTTTGCAAATTAAAACATGGAAAAATTTGGAATATTTGGTTTGTATTGATGGTTTTGAATGTTAATGGTGTGGTGAGCTGGCCAGTGGGCTTGGATCGTACTAAGCCATGAATGAAAATTTGAAGGAAGAAGCGACATGAAATAAATGCACGTCACTCAAAATCACCTCGAGCCCTCCACCCTAGTCATTCTTTCATTTTTCTCTATTAGTTGTTGTTGCTCCTCTTTGCTCGGTCGGGGATGAGGTATACAACCTAGTCATTTCTCCCTAAGAAATATTTTGCACATGTATGGAGTTTTCTTTCTTTCCCACCCATGAGCATTCGATTTGCACTTTAAATCAATAGTTGGATCTTGTTTTCTCACAGCCTGTGTATTTCCAAAGATGTTATGAAATATTTTGGACTGTGTATTGGTTATTTGCAAGGTTTTGCTTTCTCGTTGTGGTTGTATTTGAGCCATGGTGTTGAAAGAATGGCGTGGTGTCTTTTACTGTGTATGATTGTTCACATTTATTTGTTATAGAAAATAATTAAGTTTGGAACCCCGTGCCTGCCCTACCTCTGGTTTGTTGTTTTGGGTTTTTCCATATTCGTGACTCCTCACTGCTTCCCGTCTGTGGGTTATTTGTACACCCCATCGACCTTTTGAGTTATGGTTTCATGGTTAATGTGCCCATGCCTTGGTCACTGCTCCGTGAATGTTTAAGTGAAATATCATGAAGGACTAAACCTTCTGTGCCTTTTCATGGCCAAACCCTTAGTTTTTATCCCGCCTTCTTATGCCCTCACTGTCACTGTTGTGTGCTGAACCCTATGCAAATATGAGAGCATTGCTTACCTAGATTTTGATGGAAGCACCATTCGTGCTATTTTGGTTTGGGAACGAGTTTTAATTGGTCACTTGTTATGATCTGATGAAGGAAGTGTTGGATTCACTTATTCGTTGGAAGTTACAGTCTGTTTATATGAAGCTCATGAAGTCAATATCAATGTTACGAATTATTGTTATACTAGCCGTGATCTATTGTAATAATGAAAATCACCTGTGTATAATTGTATGATGCTCGAATTAGTAAATAAACCAGAATGAAATATGATGAGGGGGTTTGGTAAATTGTGCTTCGATTGGATTATGGTTACATAAAGGGATTTGTTTTGGGGCACTTCATGAGATCCCGTGGGTTTTAAGAATTTTTTTGAGGTTGATATTATGGTTGTGGCATGTCCACTCCAAGATTGTGGTTGTATTTCCTATGGTGATTATGATGTTGTTCATTTTTAACTCTATTATATACAACCAATGTTGTTATTATGATTATTTTTCAAAATTTTGGGCATATAAAATTGGTAACTGTGTAATATAGTTTCTAAGGCAAGTGAACAATTTTATTAAGCAAATACCAGTTTTTGGTTGTTTTTTTGGAAACAGAGTATGGCTTATGTTTTAAATATTTGAATAGTAGGATGTTTGATTGCAAATTTCAATCAGAGATGGTATGTTTGATATATCACTTGAACAATATCCACATTATCCCCCCCCTCTCCCATTCTACCATTTTCGCTAATTATAACCCCTTCACGGTCCCAATTTCACTTATCAATTCCCTGTTCGGTGATATTTATTTCGAGGATGAGTTTGTGTGGAAATTAAAGGAAGTTGATATGACAAGAGTTGAAGGCTGATGTTATGGATTGTTTTAATACATAGTTCATTTTTTTATTAATTGTTTGAACAATATTCGTATATTACCTCCCCTCCATGATATCATTTTTCACTAATTACAACCCCTCCATACTCCCATTTACCCTATCAATTCCCTGTTCACATGACAATTAATAAATGGTATTATTATGGATGGATTGCATGTGTCTTGTGGTAAATCCTAGAGCCAACTTTTGATTTATGTAAACATAGTTTCATGTATGTGTTACTAAGAAATTTAGAACTGATAAATTGTTGATACAAGATGAGTTTTTCCAGTAGAGGCAGCCATGGCCGAAATAATAGAGGCAGGGGAAATTGGAATCGAGGTCATAGGATGCCTAGATTTTCAATTCATTTTGATCCTGACCCACAAGAGTTGAACCAGCTATTCCAAGATGGATTCTTTAATTTAATTGGCCATGGAATATTGCATCCTCGACCATAAAGGCCCCCTTTCCAACAACCTCAAAGATTTCATGACATTCCCGTTCCCCCACATGTGTCAATGCAGCCCAAAGTTCCCGCTAATGACGATTGGCAAGAAAATTTCCACCAACCTGTTTCCCATCACCACGGTTAGCCCACTATGTCATTGCCTTTACCGCCACCTATTAATCCAAATGTTCAAATTTCCCGTGCTGTTTTGCCAGTTCAGTCTTCACACGCTAGTAAGAGATTAAACACTGATATTCCCCAACCTGTGAAAGACAAAGGAAAAATAGTTGCCTCCCCTTCTTCTCCCTCCACTGATTCCTCTAAATCTGTCTTCTAGCCTTAATTTAAAGGATGTATGATCCCATGTGATCAACGAGATACAACCCCAAGGGTCTAATCAACCAAGGGCTACCCAAGAAAAGTCAAGACAAGACAACAATGAAAAAAGGAAAATTGCCTCACAAAGTGGTAAATATGGTTTTTAAATTATGTTTTATGTGATTCAGTTGATGAGGACAATATTCATAAGTTCCAACAAATTTTTGGACAACAAACTTTAGTTTGGATCTTTTGTGGATAAAATGGATATATATTATTTTTGGGATATAATTTTAAATTTTGCTGATATTTGAATATTTTATTAGATGATATCCACGAGAGGTACAAGGGTGCTATGTGATCTGAATGATTTATCTTGTATTTTTACTTTTGATGAGTGGAAAAAGAAAATGATGGGAGTCACAAGGGGTCCTACCTACTTAGTTATTATTAATTAAGACCCTTAATTATATTATTATTATTTATTTCTCCTAAACTAATTAGCTAAGTTAAATCAACTTAGCTAAAGAAAGTAGTTGAACTACTTCAAATTATTGGGAAAGAATAAAAGCTCAATGAGAAGAAGAGACAAGTGGAGAATAGAAGGAGAAAAACAAGACTAAGGTTCACTCTTTAGTTACATGAGATAGTTTCAGTTTTCATTCATTTATGAGTTTATTCGAAAGCCTAATTCTCTTGTTGACAACAAGGTCTTATTGTAGACAACAATGCTCAAGACTGAACCATACTTTTCAACCGCTTGTTTTAGAGGTGTTGATTCATCCTTGATAGTTTGTGTATTCTTGTATGTTTGTGAATTAATCTTCATGGATGATAAATGATATCTTGCAGAGTCAAAATGGTAGCAGTTTGTGGTAAATTGATCCAGATTATTAATTTTAGTTTTACTTTACTGTCAAAGTTTTTTTGTATGGTGTTCATCGAAGATCTCTAAATCAGACTTTGGTCCATACCCTCGCAGGGGTTTTTAAAGAGAAAAAAACTTTTGGTATCTCAGAATGAAATAAAATCAGATTGCTATCATGCCTCATACATGTGTTTTCGTGTCTTGGTTACTTTTTCGCTTTTGGTCTCCATGTTCATTTTATTGTAAAATTTGTATACATTTCAACAACTTTGTATAAACTTAATTTCAGATTGCAACATATATAAATTATAAAATCATCCTTAATCCTTGTAATTAATACTCACAGATTGAGCAAATGTTTTGAGGCTATAAATCTCGGGTGACATTCCCAACTATCTTGTCCTAGCCAGGCAAGATCTGAAAATGATTGAGTAAGGTGTTCCATACATTTTCCTCGACACTGGGGCCAAATTCATCAAAATTTTCCTCACCTGATGGGGTAAATCAACGCAATGGATACCATTTCTTCATAAGGGGGAAGGAATGATCCAAGTGGATATTGGTGGTCACCCACCTATTCCAACTAGCTCCTCTTGTCAATTTTTAGTTTAGCACGTTCTTATGTACTTCTTTGTAATTGTGGGTTCTACACTTTTGGGGATATCTGAAGCCCTATACATCTTCTAGGTGGAGACTAGTGGTTGCCCACATAATCCAACTGAATTATTATGAAAGTTTTCATGTCAGCACATCTTTTTTTACTTCCAGGGCCGTTTTGGGGCCCTAAACAATGTTTTTTTTGGCGTGCCACAGTCAAACTATAGATGGAGCTAGAGTTTAACAACATAATGTGTAGCTCTCTAAAATACCTTTCCAACAAGATATCACATGCCTAAAACAGAGGTCGTATGCAAAAGTTACAACCCTAGGAAGTTGAGGTACCAACTTACCCATATGGGCCCACATAACGTTTGGCGTTTCATCTCCTAGGGTTAGGTTTTTGGATGTCTAGGATTTTGACATTCATGAGTAATGTTAAAAAGGCCTCTGTAGCCTCATTGTAATCATTCTGCTAAGACAGATGCACATAGCAAGCCACATCTCTTCTTAGAGATAGCTACCACCATTCGAGCAAGTTGTTTCCAGTTCTGCAGTTTTACAGTTTCAATATATTTTATTTATTCAATAGAATTTATTGTTCAATCGAAGGTATTGTTATTTGTGTTATTATTTTCAGTCCGTTATTCCTTTCATTTCGCTCATAAATCCGGATCAACCAGTCTCCACCTAGAAGATGTGTAGGGCTTCAGACAACCCCAAAAGTGTAGAACCCACAATTACAAAGAAGTATAGAAGAACGTGCTGAACTAAAAACTGACAAGAGGAGCTAGTTGGAATAGGTGGTTGGCTACCAATATCCATGTGGATCATAAGTTTTGAAGTCTTATCAATTGAATAGTAACAAGCGAGCATGATTCAGTTTGTGGTCACTCAAAACTGCCAGATTGGTTTGTGGTTTTCCTTAAACCATCAATAGAAGTTGTAAGTCTTCTCACTTTGTACCTGACAGGGGGGAACAACATCAACGATTGACAATCAAGCTTCAAGTTTCGAAGTCTTATCAATCAAATAGTAACAAGCGAGTGTGATTCAGTTTGTGGTCACTCAAAACCACCAGATTGGTTTGTGGTTTTCCTTAAAACCACCACTTAGTAGAAGACTTACAACTTCAACTAGAAAATGATTTGTGGTTTTCTTTAAACCTCCATTTAGTAGAAGACTTTCGATTTCTTCTAGAGAATAATTTATGACTATCTTTAAATTAACATTTGAGAGCACTTCCAATTAATAGAAGACTTCATCTTCTAGCTTCTAGCTAACTTAGGAAATGTTCCAAGAACCATTGAGCCCTAGAGACAAGTTCCATAGTTTGTGGTCATCCATAAACCACTAGATTGGTTTGTGGTCTTCCTTAAACCACCGTCACCATTTAGTAGAAGGCATCAACTTCTGTTGTCCTTTTGGTTTGTGATCATCTCAAAACCACTAGATTCAGAGAGCACATTAAGCCATTGACAGATGTCCACTTCCATATTTCAGTTGCACACATCTAGACTTCAGCTCTCTTCTTAGACTCACATACACCCCTTCGAATTAGGGGGGATGTTGGAAACATAATACATAAGGGTTATGATATTATTGTATTATTCACTTGTGAGGGAATATAAGATGACACACGTGAATATGAGTGGTCATCGAGAGTCCAAGGGACCTCTTGGAATATGAATCCAAAGATCACATCATTGTACTTATATGTGTATCATATGAATGAATAATATCCATTTGCAGGTTCCAACAATTAATCATCCCCATCTTAGGTATTTGGTTCAATTACTTCTCAATACAGTTCTTCCTCATGTAAGTTATATGCAAAATTGTTTACAAGTACATTATTTTTAACCCAATTATATATTCAAGTCATTGGAGGGTTCCACCACAAAATCAACTGTTAACTTTGTAGTTGAACCCTCCCATAATACAAATTTACAATTAAATTAAACCCAAGTTTATAAATACTTATACCCTGTTCTTTATTTACTTTCCAATATTAATGAAATAATATCAAACCTTGTTTGAGAAATCTACCTCGAATATCATGCAAATACCTAGGATTGCAACTTGCATCCATGATCCTAATAACAATTGGTATTTTGATGTAGGAAAAACATGTTTCTACTTTGGTATTTTTAAAGGTAAATTTAATGATAAGGATTTAATGAACAAACCCACATGTAGCAGGTAGACGTTAAAGGGATATGTGAGGGTAAACCAGACAAGTAGATATACTTAAAACTTTAAGTTCAAAGAGTATATTTAAAGAGTGCTCAAAATAACTCTCTTTATATTAAATATACTCTTTACACTTAAAGTATATTTACGCCGATAGGCGTCCCCCCTATGGGAATTGATGGACTAATTAATCTTTTAATTATAAATTTTAATCTTATGGCCAACAATGAAAGATGCTGGCATATTCTTCGTCGTCGTCCCAAATCAATGAATGAGATTTAATTTCATAACTTCCTTGCATTTATGAAAGCGTACGTTTTCCTTGTTTACTTTTTTACATTTACTTAATATGATTAAGGAATTACTACCCTAGCCATTGATTGCCACGTTTAATTGATTAAGAAAGATTAATATGTAAAGAGCGCTTCGTTTCCACATTCATTATTTAGCTCGGATTAACAGTGAACACGATTTTATGAATGTGAAGAGTTGGATGTGAAGCGTTTAAGTTGCGGCGGGCGTAATGATAACAGGTATCATATTTGGACAGGTTTCAGTTGTGGCGGGTGGAGAGTCGTGGAGTGTCAGTTGGAATACTTGGAATGCGAACGGTGGAATGGCCTGAGGCCTGCGTTTCTAGGTGGACAAAGATGGGTTTCAATTTAAATTCGTGGAGAGTCGTGGAGTTCTGGTTGCATTTCAATTTCAATTCTTAGTTTTTCGTTAATTCATTTTTCAGTGTAAGCACCTTGCATTTATTTGTAATTTAAGGTTCCAGCGTTGCGCTCTTTTGTCTTTGGAGTTTTACCATTCATTGATTTTTTTAGGGTTTTACCGTTCATCACCATCCTTCTCCTTGCCCTTGCTTGACGGTGAGATGAAGATTACTATCACGCGCTCATCAACGCTTGGAACAACATCTGCAACTTTGATCTTCGAACACGTCTCTTGTATCAGAGATTTTATTACTTTACCCCCCTTTCCTATAACACTTCCGACCACATTACCAGGACACAGTATGCGATACACAATACTGTTGGCACCAAGCAAAGCTTGCTCTCGACCACTGTCAGAGTTCCACCTCTTATTTCTATCATTTTTCTCTGCAAACTCATTTTCGTTGCGTGTTCACTTTCCAGCGGCAGAGTGTAACCCGTCCATGGAAATCCTTACAGATAAGGTCCCCCTATCTTAAGGTAAAACGCCTGGGAATGAGACTATTGAGTAAGCCAGGAGAAAAATCTCTTGGTTGTTCAAGTGAAACGAGAAATCACAGCCTCTGAATATCAATACGAACACTCCATCATACGAATGGATCTATTTTATTCTGTGGGATCTAAAGTCTATTGTTTTCTGTGGGATCTCAAGTCGAATGTAGGGAAATATTATCATGGGTTTAGCTATATGTGCCCTAATTCGAACATTTTAGATTTTGTTTTAACGAAACAATTAATTTTCTTGGTTGTTTTATTTTATGATTAAATAAGTTTTCTCCGCAATTCAATAATGTAGACTGTAACTATCATTTTTCAAATGCATTGTTATTGATGGTGGAGATCACCAGAAACGATTACAACAATCCTTTCTTTCAGCGTCCAGACATGGAAGAAGTGTCTACCTTTTTTCTTTTTCTCGTGGAGAATATCGTAGAAGCATTAAATGTGACTATGGGTATTACTCATTTCATTTAATTTTGTACTTTATTAAATTTTATTCAACATGTGTGGAGGGTAAGGTTATAAAAACTTCTGAGTTAAATAATTGTGTAATAGGGTGCTTAATTCTACAAATAAATAAAATGGTGTGTTAAATAAAGAAGTTTTAGAGCACTGCATGTCTAAGTAAACCGTAAATTTAAATTATATTATCTACTTATTATATTTGGATTTTGTTACAGACATATTTAACATTATATGCATTATATGCTTCAACTTCATCTACACATGGACAACTAGTGAACAAAATGGGGTGCATGCCGAGGTTTTACCGTTTCTCACAAAAGGGGAATTATATTATGAGAGGGAAATTCATTCTCTTTCATTATCATCATTATCACGCATAGTGTTCTGAAAGTGTGATTTTTTATAATGCATAGGGTTCTAGATTCATTCTCCCTCATTATCATTATTATCATAGTGGGTGGGTTCTGGACTAATCCCAAACGTATCTAGGCACCTGGTTTCAATACATGACAAGATTATCCTGGATCTCATTATCCT
>ML785329.1:329978-355111 GCA_009831015.1 Picea engelmannii
GAAATTTATTTTAAAATGTAGAAACCTTGGCGAATCTTACTAATCCTTCATATGCCAACTATAAATAATTGGCGATATTTTTGTAAAAATATTCAAATTTCTAAGGATTTTATATAGTCTTTATAAAATTTTGGCGATTTTTAAGGTAAAATAATTTTATCATATAGAATTTGGGCGAATCATTTTTAAAAAAGTGAATCTCGATTTTGGAAAAACCATGGAAAATTAGCCCATGAGCAAAATTTAGCCCCTAAAATCATCCCTGTCTAGAATTGGTAATGGTTGTGGAAAACTTGCTATATGTATTTTTTCATCCTTTACTCTTTGACATTCCATACACCTGACTATATAATCAATGACATCCTTTTTCATTCTTGGAAAAAATATTGAATTCGTATTTCTACAATTATCTTTTGATAACTAGGATGTGCTACATATGGAACACTATGCATTTATTTTAATACAAGCTTTCTTAATTCATGAGAATTAGGTACATAAACTCTATTTGTATGCATAAGAATGACATTCTCTTCCAACTTATATCCCTTATACTTATGATGTAAATTCTACTGTTGTAAACCTTCTTTTATTTGTAGATAGTGCTCATCTCAAGAAACAACCTCAAGAATTATATTCCTCAAATCATTTTTGCACATACTAATGGTTGTGACATGCATTGCATGTACTCTTCTACTGAGTTCATTAGGACCCTTATTCTCCTTCCCTCTAATACTTTTAATATCAAAGTCATATTCCTTGAGAAATTCTAGCCATATTGTTTGTTTGACGTTTAAAGTCCATTGTTCAAATAAATATTTCAAACCACTATGGTTTGTTCTTAAGTGAAAATTTATCCCCATAAAGTAACATCTCCACATATTCAACACGTAAACTATTGAAACAAGTTCTAAGTCACGTGTGACACAATTATTTTCATGCCCCTTAAGCTTCTTGGATTCATAACAAATCACATTCCCATTCCGAGTAAGAACTTCACCAAGTACCTCTTTACAAGCATCTGTACATACCACAAAATCTTCATTCGGGTCAACAATCTTAAGAATAGGTGCACTAGTAAGCAATTTCTTTAACAACTAGACACTTTCTTCACACTTTGGTGTCCATCCAAATTTACTTTTCTTCTTTTGTAAGGATGTAATGGGATGCGAAATCTTGGAGAATCATTCTATGAATACTTTGTAGTATCTAACAAGCCACATGAATGACCTTACGTTGGATAAATTCTTATGTGTAGGCCATCCCTTAATAGCTTCAATCTTCTCTGGATCTACTACCATTCATTCCTCAGTGATGAAGTGTCCCAAATAATGAATCTACCTTTGATAAAAAGAGCAGTTGCTTAACTTAGCATACAATTGATGCTCTCTTAGCACTTGTACTACTAATATCAAGTTCTCTTCATGCTCCTCTAAATTTTTACAAAATAAGAATGTCATCAAGGAATATAATGACAAACTTCTCCAAGTAATTTTTAAATATTCCATTCATTATGCATCTGAAGGTAGTTGGTGCATTTGTTAGTCCAAATGGCACCACTACAAATTCATAGTGTCCATACCTGGTTCTGAAAGTTGTCTTATTGATGCATTCATCATTTATCCTTATCTGATGATAGCCCAACCTCAAATCTATCTTTGTGATGCAGGAGCATCGTATGCACATGCGAGTGGAGGATAGCCATATAGGCCGACTCACATTTTGAGAATGTTTGAATTTCAAATTAGGACACATTTATGCAATATATGAAGAGATACGTATGCATTTATGTTTTGGGGGATTGTAATACAGATTATGAGCATTTATCTCATCTGTCGGATAAGGAGGCATTTATTGAAATTTATGTTTAGTAGGTAGCTTTTAATTCTGATAAGATAGCTTAGAGAAGAGAGAGGGAAAAACTCAAGAAGACTCTCTCGTTTGTAACTTAAGTTTGAGTATTGTAATTTGAGGTAGAAGATTAGGAGAGCAAAGAAGGATAGGAAATTAGAGATTGTATGAAGAATAGTTGTTGCTATTGAACCATGTACACAATCCTTTGGATTAATATAAAGAAGCTTTGATCCAAGTTATGTTTGTTGTGATGAATACTGTTTGTATCTTTTGAATGGTATGTTACAGTTTGCTTATATTTCTTTCTTATGCATTTGTTTCAATACTATGTGTATGCTTGTGATTTCATGGTGAATATATGAAGTCCGTGAGAGTAGAAGTATAAGTTTCAATTGTTTCTCTTCCTGAGAATTCCTACAAGGAGTGCAGTGAAAGGTCTGCATAGAGTGTGTGACAGAGTTTTGAGTTTTATCTCAGAAAGCTCAGGAGAGGTAATGTTGGCTTATATTAGCAGAGGTGTGGCTGAAGTACAGAGCCATGCAAGGAGTGCACAGGCTGAGGGAGGAATTGAAATTATTCAATCCCATAGAGTGGTTGGATAATCTCTGTTGTGGGGAGTGCACAGAGTTAATATCGTGGATAATTGGAGTTTATTGCAGAGTCGTGCTAAGTGTGCGCACAGGGATTCTTTGAATCTAGAAACCAACAAAGAAACCTAAGCTTAGGAGGGTTAGAGCCTTCGAATAGCTCGAAGGGAGGTGAAGATCAAAGTCGCGTGAAGCTCTAAGTGAAGAAGGTTTGACGTCTGGAAGAATTACCAGAGGTTCATTGAAACTCGAATGAATGATGGAGCACTTCCAAGGGAGAGTGTCGAAATCAAAAGAGCCGTTAGATCATGATAAGTTGCGAGGAGGTTAAGAGAAGGTTCATTCGATGTGTAATACTCACAGAAGATTTGAGTCGCTGATCCAGTGGGATCAGGGCCATCCGTCGAGCTTCGGGAGTTTGGGATTCACAATATTGGGGAGAAAGGTCAATCCCTGTCTTTCAAAACCCTAATACGTTAAATCAAGGTTAGATCTGAGCCATTGATTTACATACCCTGTGAATCGTTGATCAGGGCGTGTACGGATTGGGAAATTTAACACCGGAGGAAGAGTGCACATATCGTTTTCGAATCCCCGAAAGGGAGAACACTGATAAACAACCAGGACCATCAGTTTGTAACAGATCTGGACCATTGGATCTGGGTCACCAATTTTTTGGAGTCAGGGTTTTGAAAGGAAAGAGGAAGCATTGTTCGCAGATTTTCCCGAATTGCGAAATCCCGGGAGAAATTTTAAAGGCTAGGACCCAGTTTTCAACAGAGGGTCACGTCAACTGTGTTGAAGGGGTGGGGNGTTTCAAAGGTGGAGGTTTTGAGTCACTTTACCTCAACCTCCCCAAAACTGCGAAGTGTGAAGTGCTGATAGAGTTAGGCCCTCGGTCATATCACGCGGTCGTATTGGGAGAGGACCTGTGCCTAACACCTCTTCATGCAGGCGGGGGTTCTGTTGAAGGCTCGTGGGTTATTTGTTGCAAGGGTTCCGGAAGGGACCTGAGGGCCACTTTGGCTCAAGGAGAATAGGAGATTCGTGACCGGGAGGTCAGCTGGACCCCTTGGGGTAGGGGGTCTGCATCACTTTGAAAAGACATTTTATCCTCTCAACTGATCAAATAGGTCATCAATTCTTAGTAGAGGATATTTGTTTCTCACAGTGACTTTATTCAACTATCTAAAATCAATGCATAGCCACAAAGTCCCATATTTCTTCTTTACAAAGAGTATTGGTGCTCCCCAAGGAAATACACTTGGGAATATATACCAAGTATTTCCCTAATTACATGTGTATATTCCTTCAACACTAGAAAGTTTTCAATATTTGGGCTTATGCACTTTCTTGGTTCTTCCACATGAGCTACATATAATCAACACGCTTTCCTGAAGCATCTCTTTAGTTGTAAGAATAAAACATACCTTATAGAAATGGGCATCAAAATTCCTTTCATTGTCCTCTGCTTTCCTTCTTCATCAAGACAAGTGAAAGTCTTATTATGACAATCTAGGACATCATGATGTGTATCCAACCAATCCATTCCAATAAGATCATCATATGAACCAAGTGGTATTATGTTCAACCTGCAACAACACCGTCCATATCTAATCGGAAACCTTTGACAATCTCATTAATTTTCCTTTTCGTCCTAGTATCCAATTGAACCAACCATGATTTATCATGCTTGCTTCTCTCCAAATGGAATCTTTATACCAAATTAGGTTCAATGTAACTAAATTTATCCTAAATTAATTAAAATTGTAGTAGATTGATTGTCAATCTTACCTTCAACCTCAATCATGTTTGACTCATGATCTGCATGTCACTTTTCTAAGGTGGAGTATATTTTTGTGATGTTTCAACCCACATATTCCACTGTAGTTACCTCTTGTATATGATGCACATTCCTCATTATGCCTTCCTTTTGAGGGAGATATTTGTACAAATAGTCTCCTTCACAACCCCATCATTTGATTGACTACCTTACCTTTTTCCCTAAGTATTTTTCCATCTTTGATCCACTCTGACCTAGATGCCTTTGTTGATATGTATTATCATTGGTCTAGAAGAAAGGATGTTTGAATCCCTTCTTCTTATGATGTTTCTTGTTCTTTTTCTTATCTCTCCAAGACTTCTAAAAATATGTTCTACCTTTTCTTTGGTCATACAAGTATTTAGCCTTCCAGATTGTCTCTTCAAGACTCTTAGGTACATAAAATTTAATTTTATCTTTCTAGAATGTAGGAAACCCAC
This sequence comes from Picea engelmannii, assembly GCA_009831015.1. NCBI lineage: Eukaryota > Viridiplantae > Streptophyta > Pinopsida > Pinales > Pinaceae > Picea > Picea engelmannii. Next base: position 334,679 of record ML785329.1, read on the forward strand.
TTAATAACCTTTGTATATTTTTCTTCTCATCTTTAATATAGCTAACATACCTTAGCAATTTCAAAAACTTATTCTCATATTCTTCCAAGGTCATATTTCCCAACTTGAGTTCAAATAATTCTTTCATTTTCTTATCCTACTTGTTCTCTGAAAGATACTATTGTTGGAAATAGTTCTTGAACTACTCACAAGAAATCATCCTCTCATCGATATGCTTAACTTTCTTTAGTTAGTCTCACCAAATGGAAGCTTTTCCTCATAGGTTGTATATGGAAATTTTGGCTTTTAGATTGGATGAATAATTATGAAGTTGAAAGTACTTTCTTATTCCCAACAACTAGGATTCACAATCATCTCTCATATTGTTTTCACCATCAAAGGTTGGTAGTTTGATATTCTTAAGCTCTCTTTGCAAATGGTTTTTGTCAAACCTTTTCCTTTGATGTCAAAATGGGGACACTTCTAGGCTTCTATGTGATTCTTCAAATGCATATGGATTTCTTGCTAAATGTGTTGGTGAGTAATGATACCTTTGATTTCTAATAACACTTCTTGAGTTCTTGAATCTTCCATGGTTTTCTCTTCTTGAATGGACTCTACCTCCTTCCTCATACCTTGAACTTAATGATCCATTCTTCATTTTCTTTTACACGTCATTTATTCTCTGGAGTAGTTGAGTGTTTAGATAATTTTGCTACTCTTGATCTCTCAAGATTCTCTCATATTAAATCTACAACTATGAACCTCCATATTCAAGCTCCTTATAGTTTCTACCAACTCGAATGATTCCATTCTCCTTCTATGCTAGTTAGATTCTGTCTCTTCTATGTTGATATTCAGGCCTCTAACTTCTTCATCATAGATGTAAGGTCCTTGTCCATCTTCGATGTCTCATATTCAACAATATTCTTCAATTTAATTATTTACTTGTCCTTGTTGTATCTCTGAATCTGCAAGAAGTGTGCATAAGAATAAAACTATTAGATACATCTCAATTCCAAGTCTATGACAATTTATTTCAAATGTCGACGAATATGCACTTCATCATTTTTATTAAATCAAGGATAATTCCCTCTTTCTTATATAATTATGAATAACTCTAAAGCACTTCACCAAAATCTTAGCCATCAAAATTATTCCCCTTAGAATGATCTTTCCAGTGACTACACCCATACCCAATTTGGACTTTTGAGCTGGAAGTTATGGCTTTTTGAAGTCATTAATTTTATTTTTCTACTTAATGGACACACGACCATCATTATTTTTCTCCTCTGAGGAAATTTGACCTCATTTCCCTCCAATTCGATGCTATTGTGGCCAATTTAAGTCCTATCCTCCTCTAAAATTGAATATTTTTTCCAATTTGGCAATCTCACCCCAATTTTTACATAGACATGAACTCTATATTTTTATAAATTTCCTAAATAACCACTTCAATTCAACCCTATTCTTTATTAGAAGACACCATTTGATCATTTTAAAAAACCATGAATTCTCAATTACAACTCTATATAGTCCTTTCTCCTCACTGACATTTTCTCCATCAATTAGCCTACAAACAACATTTTTTCCCAATTTTCCATGGAGCTAAACTCTACAATATGTGATTTACACTAATTATAGTTCTTTAACTTGTCTACATACTCTACCGATATTCCAATTTGAGAATTAGAACCAACTACATGCTTCCACACATTTTCCTAAATTTTTCTCATGTAGACATTTTGTCAAACATTTCATATACAACTATAATTTCTTCTTATACAAACTAATTCATATCCCATACAACCCCAATGTTGTAACCAATAGCTATAATACCATATTTTAATGTACCCAATACCCTCTGTGCATTGTTGAAGATATGGCGTACTATTGAAGCCACCAATTTTCACTCATAATTAGTTTCTTTGATACCATATCTTTGAATTTCCTATCCTAATACCATTCCTTACTATCATATAGTTATTGAATTAACATATGCAGGCACTATAATGTAAGATTATACAATATAATTAAACCATTTAATCACCATGACACCATAAATTTAAAATGTAGACTTCAACTTGCAAATAGAACTGAAAATATGGAAACTAATATAATCCATGGCATAAACAACATTAATTCATCATAATCACAAGTAAGTCACTTATCTTTCTAGGAATTATCCACCAACTAATTGCAGAAGGACATTCCACCCAACCATAGGCTCCTTGTTGCACAAATTCTCTCTGCAACAGAGGCCGACCCCAAGATAAAGCTATGAGTCCAAAAGGGTGAATTTACCTATGGATATCTCTTACTCTCTTCACATAGCCCAATTCCTAGGTTCACGCTCAATTTTCCACCTACAAAAGTCCCAATCCATAGCCCTCTTTCCCCACCAGCTTGCACAATCCAAGGAGTGGGATCCCATTATCTATTCAACAATCCCTCAAGCTATCCCACTTCCCTCCAAGGCTCAAGCATAGGCTAGCCAAAAAAATCATCTTTGGGATTCAAGGATTCTTTGTTGTAGATAAATTCCCCAATGACAAAAGTTACCATTACAGATTGTCTTCATTTCTTTCATAATTCTCAAATATATTTCGACATAATTTTTACAACATTTATATGGATGCTTACGCTCAAGTAGAACTCTCCCAATAATTGATAACTTGAATTCCACTACCAAATGATAATTTGAATATACCAATGATTCCAATAAGAATAGTAGTTCAAATATAATGGTTACTCAAACCATATAGTAATTCAAACTCCCTGATAATTCAAGCTCTTGGGTAATTCAAACTACCCCCAATCATTCCAATTCTCTCCCATCATGGCCAAGAAAGGCATAGGGTAAAATTGCATGGCATGAAGGGGGCATGTATCTCTATGGAGCGCCCACATACCTCCTTCATGCAATTAATCCCCAAATTAGGATAAAATAATACATAGATTAAAGAGAACTAAGTAAACAAAGTTAAGTACTTAGGATAATAGTAAAGTAATATTATTTTCTTTAGCCCCTTTGAGCCCCCTAAGTCCCCCTTATCTCTCCCCTCCTGTGGAGTCATAGTCCCCCATTATTTATCCTTCCTTTTCTACAACATCGAATTACATTTGTATGGTTTATATCCATTCATTGCATACACATTTACGCTAATGGTCTAGGGATAAAAAATGGGGTATTAAATTCATAGTGAATGTTTCCCTATACACCACATGGACTAAGAGATAAAAATGTCTTTAGAGTCATAATCATGAGTCAAAAATTGGTTAGAAGATATTTAGTGATAAGAAAGGATTTTAATAACCACCAATTTTTTTTGAGTTAGTGTCTAGGTGTTTGTGATCAAGATTATTCTCATATCTTCCTTTCATATATCAATCTCGTTGTGCTTACTATTGAGCCTTCGAGGATAAAAGAATAATCTATCCTTGGAAACAAGTTCATAGGACATGCATGTGTGATGTTATCTTCTTAAACACACTATACAATCAATGGAAAATGCTTGCATGTTCCACTCATGTGCCACATTGCCTTTAATGATTTCAAAGGTCTATTCACAACTATCATCCTGCTTACATCATCACCTATTAAATTCACTCACTCTTTGATTTGGATATTTTGGGACCCCAACTCTTATGATTATATTGGATGATAATCAATTTCACAACCATAATATTGCTTCACCATTGTCAGTGTTATGATGATGATGCTTGTGTATGCTACTCTCTACATGGCATTAAAACATGCCCAATGAATTTCGATCAATATGTTGCAAATCAATAACTAATAGATGTAAGCAAGCATAAAACATCATTGAACCATTTTCATGTTAGAAACAAGAAATCAAATTGAGACCAACAAACCAATCATGGTTTCAATTGACACAAAGCATCAAATGAATCACATTCAAGAGAATGAGGGGAACATCATTCCATAACATTGATGCTCAAGAATTCACTCAATTCATAAAGACATACATAGTTTCATAATCTCTAGACAACATTAATGTATTAAAATAGAACACTAGAAGAGGTAAGTCTTAGTTGATGTGGCTTTAAAATCAAAATTTTAGGGGGGGGGGCTAAGTCATAAGACTTGGGGATAGTTAAAGGCCTCAACAAATGGTGACACACTAGACAAAGCCATGTATCTTTGATAGAAACTATTGAGCTATGAACAAGAAGTGAATATGTGTTTTATCTACCCCTCATAGAAATACAAGTAATGATATGGAGTAGGTCCCTAAAGAACCTTCCTTGCAAGGGAGTCAATGATTACTCGGGAATAGCTTAGGATAATTCATTATCTATATGAAATGAACAAAGTAGTGAAATTTATCAAGTTTATAGTGCGAATCAATGATACAGGTCATAACCATGATCACAAGGATTTTTTATATTTGGGGTGAAAATATTTTTCTTGAGCTTGGAATAGAATGTACCTTAGGTGTTACTCCAATACTCATGAACATCCACAACCTTGATGGAGTCACCACAACATCACAAGACTTACTACAATTCTAGTCATGTGTCCATAGCCTCAATGGAAATTTTTAATATTACCCCACAATTATCTTTACTTCCTTTCTTAATCCTTTATTTTTATATGTTTCTTTAGTAGATCGATTAGGGAAGCAATAACACTTTACAGACTTGATGGAGTTTATTTCCTTCTATTGAGATTTATTTAATATTTTTTATACATGAGTATTAGAGTATCCCATTTAATTTTTAACTTTATACTTCTAAATTTTCACCTTTCACATGTCACCATTCACATGATTATCTCAATTGATGTGTGAGGACAAATCCATTTGGTATGTTGACTCATTAACCAAAATGAAGCATACGGAGAGTTGAAGTGTTAGTCACTCGAAACATTTTCAGGGCTAACCACTATTTGAAATGGCCTTGCAAAATCCATGACTCACATTCAAAACATCTTCTTTCAACCCCATAACTAAACAAAGAATTTTGTAGAGTTTTCTAAACTTGATCTCTTGATTGTAGAAGGATGAATGTTAGTTGATAGCAAAAGTAAGATGACATAGGAGGGAAACTACGTCATGATATTAGCAAGCCAATCTTTAGCTAAAATAAATTATAAAATAAATTAAAAAGTTAAAAACAAAATTCAAACAATGCACAAGTAAACTATTCTATGTGAGAAATCATAAAGAAATTGAAATCATAAAGAAATTGATGGAAAGTCATAAAGCATTAAAAAAAAAAAAAAACAAATGAAAATCCATTGATATTTATCTACTTCCTAACCTTACTACAATAATACATCAAGAATCGAGTGAAATAATAGTTTCAATCTAACCATTGAAGGATGCGGTTTACATTCAAAATGGATTTTAGATGATGTGTGGGTGGATTAACTTGATGAAAGATATGATGTGAAATAGAAATACTCAAAAGAAACTCATATTCATCGAAAACCTTGAACATTAATTGCTTGTCATTTCTTATCAAAACTTGGCTGAAGAATGATTGCATCCATGAAGTGATCACATTGAAATTGCCATACAAAAAATTTCTTGTTGCATGATTAGATATACAAGGTACAATAAATGCATCATGATTTGAAGCAAGTTCATTTTTGTTTCTAGTGGCGTAATATTTCTTCCCATGTCTTCCTTCTATCACAAACTCATCATTCTCACTCCTTGTGAAGCTATTTATTTCATAAGGAGTTGGTCGAGGCTCTTCTATAATCAAACAATATTTGGCTACTTCAAAGTCTTGTTTCTCAATAAGAGCATGATTGATAATAGGTTCAAGGGCCAAGTCAACACTCTCATCTTCTTGATATTTTGGTATTGGAATGTTTTATTTCAGTTTCAGTGCAAATCTATAAAAGGTGAATTCTTAAAAGCAAGAAATAAGTTTTATCTTCATTCAACAATTTATGGGTATATATACTAAGAAAATTTTTAACGATCCATACTTATGTTAAAGTATAGAAACCTTAGCAAATCACTAATTCTTAAAATGTAAACTATAAAATGGTTGGAAATATTTTTGTAAATATATTCAAATTTCCAAAAATTTTATATAGTTTATATAAAATTTTGGTGATTTTTAGAGTAAAATAATTTTATCATGTAGAATTTGGGTGAATCACTTTTAGAAAAAATGAAAATTGATGAATCATTTTTGGGAAAAAAAAAACATGGAAAATTAGCCCCTAAAATTTTCCCTAATTATCACACTACATTCTTTTTCTTGAATGAAAGAATTACAACTTCGATAACATGCATTCAACATGAAGAATTTGAGAAGTGTTATAAAAATCATCAATCTGGTTTACAATGATTTTCCTTTTTGACCTAAAATGAGTTTTAACTTATGAATTGTGCTTACAAGAAGATTGTTGTTTTTGCACAATATTCTATTCATTTAAATTCATCTTGTAAGAGAACACATCTAAAACATATATCCTTAAAATCATGTTATAATTATGTGAGCTTTGATTCCAATGAATAATTTTCAATATGAGTTGTGTCATTAGACTTGGAAAATAATAATAACTCAAGGGATATTTCTACAAATCCCTTTTAAAGACTTTGAGCTTCTTCAAAAGCTTCATCCATGTACGTAATTCCCTTTTGCAAAAAAAATAACAATAGTTATTGGAAGAGCGTGTTCATATAACTCATAAGCTATTTGAGGCAAAGTCCTATGTTTTTCATGAAGTCTATAATACATTTTAATTTGGAATCTAGTATTGAAATCTCAAATATACTCTCCATCTTCCACACATAATGCACAAAGTTCCTAAAACATTTTGGCCACATGGTAAGAGTTGACATAAACATTTTCAGAAATTTCTTTGAAATGAGTCCAATTTTAAATCATGCACATACATAAGACATTGTACCAATCCCATACTTTTCCTTTCAAAGGTGAATGGATATATCTAACACATAGTTATGCATGAATTAATCAAACATAATTTACATCCACAATTTCTAGTTTGCTCAAAAGTGGTCTTGCTTTCTTCATTATTAAAGTTTAGTAAGTATTCTACTACATTTTTTGGAAGGTCATGCAAAGGCCCTTTCAATCCCAATCAAGTGTTAGCCTTCCATACAGGGTTCTGTGGTAGAGCCATGTATAGTAAATACAAAGGCAAAAGTTATCTCTACAAGGGGTGGCTTGAAATTTCCTCATTTAATCACCAAAATTTTGACATGGGAAAATAACCCTTATTAACTTAATAGGCCTACTTGATGTAAGGGCTCAATTACACCTTTCTTAATTGAAATGGAAATCCCTTCAATTATGGTACAATTGTCACAATCTGAGTATGAGTTAAATGAAATAAAACTAACATGCAATATGAAATGTAACTAATTAATCCTAGCTAGGAGAAAAAGTGAGAGCTAGCAATACAACTGATAATAGAAAGAATAGACCACCACCATTATTATAAGTAAACATGAATTAGGACCTTCCAACTTCCTCTTGAAGCAAAATGATCTCATTGCTCATAACACTTCCCTGTCATAAAACCAACAATTTGAAATGAAAAATTATTAGTCATATGACACAACAAAGAATGCTCTACTATTGATGTGTGTGTGTGTATAATCATACATTATGAGCTACTAAGAATATTCCACAAGCTACTAAGAAGATCCATGCTTCATATAAGAGGTTAGAAAGCATAAGATAAGCGAGATTAAACACTATAAAAATAAAATATTTCATGAATTATAATTCCCATAAGCAAGAAGATATGTGGCAGAGGAGAGAATAGTTTACCACACATAGATCTACAAGAGTATGAACATTAGCTAATACTGATCTCTTTATTCACATAAGAATATAGTGTGCAATGCCAAAAAAGAGTGTTTTCCTTGAATGCAAGGGTTCTATTTATAAATTTAGATTGAGACTCTTCACCTTCCATATTTTCAACTCTTTGGTTACACTAGACTGTACTACCATAGGCTCTCAATCCTTTACAAATTATGCCTTTATCCTCATGTCAACAATTCAAATATATTTGAAAAGACAATATTCAATTTAAATAATTACAAATTTTATCAATAAAGGTGTAGCTAATTAATAAAACAAATTTGATTATTCATGAATACATGAGCACAAGTCATATGACTTTTAAATAGTAACTTTTACTTGCTTTCTTGTACAACCAAGTCATCTTTTATGATGATCAAGTTTGGTGTTTATAAAGTTATGTCTTCTTTCCATTTCACTTTTCTATTACCTTGCTCTATGCTAACATATTGTCCATAAATTTATCTTTTTCCTTCATCATTTTTACTTTAAATCCCTTGCAAACATAAAATAATTAAATAAATGAAAGTACTAAGGATAGACCTTGCCTTAGCAATTCTTGATTATTATGAACAAATCACAATACAAGACCAAGATAACTAGATTGGCTTTAACAACTTAAAATAAAAAGAAACATTGGAATAACTTGATAATATAAAGCGGAATGAGAACAAAATATGCAACCTTATTCAACAATCCAAGTGTTGACTCATGCACATTATTTTCTCCTTGATGTCCTATGTGGAATAATATGTTTTCATCTCATTTATGTCCCAATCATATTCAAAAACTATGTTTGAAAGTTCTTTTATTCACAACATGATAAAGTGATCTTGTAAAGGATAAAACCCTAAACATGCGTATAAAATTCCTCAATGGATCTCCCATTGATGATGTGCAGTGAATCACAATGTACAATCCTTAGATTGTATAAACTATAGATGATGAATTCTTCAAACATCAATATTCTTCTACACTTAAAAATATATCTCTTTAAATTATTCAATAGACTCAACCATTGAATAAGCTTGGATAAACAAAAGTGAAAAGGATTCTCTTACTTGTCTTACACAATGGGACTAACAAACCTTAAAATATGGTTTCGCGAGCATAAACATCTCTTGATGATCACTGGATTATTTTAAGGGGATTTGTGAACCTTCACAAGCCAACATGAATCCAAGTATTGATTAGAATAACAAGAATCTTTATCGTAAATAATTCGATCAACATTTTTACTTGCCATGGTTTTATTAAATATTGAATTTATGGATATATGACATGGATCATTATTCTGGAAATAAGATTTTAACATCTTTTCTTCTTATCAATTTTGCAACACAATACAATCTTAATGGAAACAATTTCTTGTTTATAAATTATTTAGTGTATCAACTTCAAGGTCTTTTCACTTGGTTCTTGATTCAAGCTTACATGTATATGACTAATAATTCCTAGCAAATGTGAAATTAAAACCATATTCTTTCCATCAGTTTTGGTAAACTTGTAACAAGAATTAAAACTATGGATATTACTACTGACTGATATGTTATCAAGTGCACAATATTAAGAACCTTATCTCTGTCATTATCTTTGTCATTGGATTCTTCATTCAAGCTTGAGGATTAAATTATACATGATTGATCATTCAAACTAGAAAATCAAGACACATGTATAGGATTATATTAATATCTCCCATAATCGCTCCTCTACAAAATATTCTCATCAACAAATTGGAAAAAAAAATGCAATAAGAGGAAAATCAACCCATGAATAAAGCAAGAGATTTACTAGAAAAAAAAAAGACAAAGTGCCATTCATTTTGTAAGCCACTTCCTCAATCACCAAACTCTTCATTCAAGTTGGTAGTTAAAATCCCTATATGATTGATCCGAAATGGATCCAAATAAATAACAAATGTAATGAGACTCAACTCATATAAGCAATCGACAAAACAAAGAGTTTGAATAACGACAATGCAAGCACCAAAACACAAGAAGACAAAAAAGAATGGAACTTTGAATTGGAATGATACTAGCAAATGATTAAATAAGAGAGAACATTAAAGAATGAGAAATTAAGGGATAGGGATGCTTGGCCTTCTAGTGACCCATATGATCCCAACATTGCCTATAATCCCATGTATGATGATTCAAAAGGGATTCTATGGAGAGGAGGAAATGAGTGTTGATTAAAGGCATATTATGTAAGTTGCTAAATAGCCTAGAGATACAACACATTGCATTGTAATTATGCAATTGTCAAGAATAAAGACGAAGCAAACCATTCGAGCACTAGTTTTTTTCTATTTGGATTTCTAGGGTAAAATCTCTATTGTTATGGTACGTTAATTTCTATGTGGAGTCTTTTAATTGGGCGTGCAATTATCTATTGTTGGTTGATTGCTTCATTCTGGAATTTGCATGTGTGTTTTCCATTCAATTAACAAACTAAAATGATACCCATATCCATTTCACGAAGCCATAGTGAAGACCATAACCACTGATATCTCATATTATTCATCTAAGAGCTATACAAAGTTCATGATGGAAGGTTTAGAGTTGTTGTCCAATGGTTTCATTTTTCAGCTAAGTTTCTAATTATGTATTGTTTTTAATTTTCCAATCACCACCTTCAATGGCCATTGGGTTATTGGGAGACGAGGTATGCATACTGATCTGAAAATGAAAAAGGTTTGTGTATACAAATTTCCAAGTGAAATATTTATGTGACTTGGGAAATTGGATCAAGTTGCAAGCACATAAAATTAATGAGTTTTTTAACTTAAAATGAACAACATAAATAGACATAAACAACCATAAAAAAAAAGCACATAACACAACAAAATGATAAAGGAGTTCACCCCTCTCTTGGGCTACATCTCCTGGTCCAGCTTCCAATGGATCATTTTTATTATATGCTCAAAGTGTTAAAATCAATTCTTTACAATGCTCAGAATGCAAAATAGATGGCTCCAATGGCTCCAAAATGTCCAAAAACCCCTAACTTGGCTCTTCCTGCACTTGGTTTGGCCAAAAATTGAGAAAAATACATTTCCTGGAAGTTTTTCCCAATAAGTTGTTGTCCTTGCTCGCCAAAACGTACCTCTGTGTGAATGAATCCGACCTCTGTGTGTTTCCTACGCCAAAACCCATCACGCGTGCCATTTCGAAAATAGGGTAAATTTGTCGCACCATTAGGGGGGATAGTGTCTTTCCCGTTGGAGGTTGTAGTCGCGTGGCCCCATGTGGCCAAACGCTAACCTATAACTTCTCACCTGTCGACTAGTCCATTGGAACCCCGCGCGGTCGGTCATATGGCAATGACTTGTGTCCATGGGTTGGGGCTAAGCCCTGACCCTTCTCGTCGCCAAATGAAACATAACTCAAATTCGAATAGTAGTTTTACCATATAGTGGTTAAAAACTTCCATTAGACTGGTTGGTAGCTCAACCTTTGCAAAGAATTTTCCCATTGAGATCGAGGGTTCGACCCCCGTCGATCCCATAAACATTTTATCACATCAATCAAATATAGAGTGCCACATGGAGGCCCCTGACTAGGCCATGTGGCACCCTTACATCCACCCATGTAGACTGACATGTGTTTGTCTAGGATTGGTCCACGTAACATCTCTTTCCAACTTAGATGCCAAATCAGCTGACATGTCACATGTCCACGTCATTTTGTATGGTCATATGGTCAGCTGCCACATGGACTGTACGGACTATACAATCAACATTTTTTTTGTCTATTTGGGAAAACAGACAGAACGTGATATCTTGTTCATACGAACTATGATTGAGCCCATTAAAGTTGTGTTGGGATCATGAGGATGGGATCTACGCAATGAATATGTTTTCAAGCAATTTCGAGCACTTTGATTTTTGACCATTTTTTTTATCCCTTGGATCACTCCTCCCCATTGGGAAGATTTTGGACCTCCAAATGACTACTTTCAGTCAATCAAAAGATGAGGGTACAGTTCCTTCACCTTTCCAACCTCAATCCATTTATCTTTGCTTGGATTTATGCCTTTAATACCAACACAAAGGTACTCCTCATTCCCTCGTTTTGAAGTTCTTATCTTTTTGTCAAGGATTGTGTCCTAATGAAATTCTGAAAGATATTCTGGTGAGAAGTCATCTATGGAAGGAATCTGAACATGCTCTCCTTGATCATCAATCAAAGGAGGATCATACAATCTCAAATTCTCAACATTAACAACTGCATACATTTGCATATAAGGAGGCAAATCCAAATGGAAGGCATTGCTACCAATCTTTTCAAGAATCTTGAAAGTTCCATATCTAATTGGTTTCAATTTTTTACCTTCTCCTTTAAGCTTCTCCTTGCTAATGTAAATCCAAACTTCATCTCCAAATTGGAAATTGTGATCAACATGATGCTTGTCATGTCTTGTCTTGTACTTGGCTTGGCTCTTTTCCAACTATTCTTGTACCATTTCATGCACCAACTGAATTTGTTCAATGAACTTATTTGCTCTATCAATGTCATAATGACCATTAATAGCAGTATCCTTCCCAAAGATAAAATCTAAAGAAAATTTTGGAAAATAACCAAAACATGCCTCAAATGGAGATGTTTGAGTCAATGAATGCTTATCCTAGTTATAAGCATGTTGAATGTAGTGTAGGTGGTAATCCCAAAGCTTAGGATGTTTTTTGCAATAACCACGAAGAAGATTTACTATTGTTCTATTCATCACTTCTATTTGACCATCAATTTGTGTATGAAATGTTGTGCTCTTTTTCAACTTGGTGTCCATGAGTTCCCATAAGCTTGACCAAAAGTTCCCAATAAATCGAGAATCTCGATCATAAATAATGGATTTGGGCAACCCAAAATGTACCCATACATGTTGAAAGAACAACTGTACTGTTTGTTCAGCTGTAACCTGCTTCTTACAAGGCATCAAAATACACATTTTGTTGAAACAATCAACCACAACATAAAAATAATCATGATTCTTTTTAGACATGGGTAATCCTCCTACAAAGTCCATGGAAATGATTTCACAAGGATGAGAAGGAACCGGAAGTGGATTATACAATCCTAACTTTATGTTGCTAGGCTTACTTGTAGCACATAAAGAACATCCTCTTACATATCTTGAAACACTTTCATTCATTTTAGGCCAATAGCAATACCTTTGCAAATTAGCCATTGTCTTTCCTACACCAAAGTGGCCAACAATAAGAGAAGAATGTGCTTCCCTTATGATGTTGACTCTTTCACCCTGTGGAATACATAGCTTTCCAAGATGATACAAAATCTTATCATGCACACGGTAATCCGATTCCTCAACTTGGTTAGAATGACACAAAGTTGCATAAACCTCTTTAAAATCAACATCTAAAGCATATTGTTCAACATAGCTCTCATGCATGGTAGAATTATGCTTAAGAATAACTGAAGCACTAACAATAGGCCTAGAAATCATACAAACAACTTTGTTATAAATGCCTTTCTTATACCTGATAACCAAGTGGAATTGTTGTAGGAAACCCATCCATCTGAAGTGTCTTGCTTGTTGTAGCTTTGTTTATGATTACAAGTATTGCAATGGTTGATGATCTGTGTGAATAATAGTTTCTTTTCCCAACAAATAATGTTTCCATTTTTTCACACTTTGCACCAATGCATACAACTCCTTATCATATGTAGGATAATTAATCACATCACCATTAAAAGTTTCATAATGAAAACAAATGGGCTTACCAGGTTGCAACAAGACTGCTCCCATGGAATAATTACTTGCATATGTTTGTATCTCAAATGGTTGTTTCAAATCAAGAAGTGAAAGAACTGGAGCTGAACTAATCTTCTCCTTCAAAACATCAAAAGATTTTTGTTGCTTTCCTTCCCATTTTAAAACTTGCTTGATGCTTGTCACTGCATGTAATGGAGTTGCAATTGAAGAGAAGTTAGCTATAAAATTTCTCCAATATTGGGTTTCTCCCAAAAAGATTCTTACCTTTGTTACATTGTTGGGATTGGGCCAATCAAAAATGACTTTGACCTTTGAAGGATCTATTTTCAGTTCTCATCCTCCAACAATATGTCCCAAGTAAACAAGTGAGGTCTTTCCAAACTCACATTTAGACATCTTTAAAAAAAAAAAATTTCTTCAAGACATCTAAAACTTGATTTACATGCCTAACATGCTCTTCACAAGATTTGCTAAATATCAAAATGTCATCCAAGTAGACAATCACACAATCATCAAGAAAAGGATTTAAAACATCATTCATAACTCTCATGAATGTAGCAAGAGCATTACAAAGCCCAAATGGCATAACCATCCATTCAAACAAACCTTGCTTTGTTTTGAAAGTTGTCTTCCATGTGTCTCCTTCAGAAATCCTAATCTAATGATATCCACTTCTCAAATCCAACTTAGTAAAATACTTAACATCTTTCAAGTGATCAAGCAAATCATCAATTCTAGGAAGAGGGTAATGATTCTTTACCGTAATCTTGTTCAAGGCTATGAAATCTACACACATGCGCCATGTACCATCTTTCTTTGGTACTAAAACAATTGGTGAGCCGCATGGCGATGTTCTTGGCACGATGACCCCTTTGTCAAGCAACTCTTGGATTTGTTTTTTTAATTTCAACATTCTCCATGACTGACATCATGTACATACCAATGTTTGGAAGAGGACAATCTTGTTGCAATTGAATCCCATGTTGGATACCTCTTTTAGGAGGAAATACTTTTGGTTCCTTAAACATCTCATCATATTGGTTAACAACCTCATATAAATCAGATTTTAACTTTGCATCACAACCATGGAAACATTCTTTTTCAACATTGTCTTTGGGTTTGATCATCAAGAGTACAAAGTTCTTACTAGCATTGACTAATCTCTTCATTTGGCTAGCATTTACAAGTGACAAATTCAACTTCTTTGTATGTGCTCTAACAATGTACTCCACTCCATTTTTAAACAAATGATATTTGTTCTCATGATGATGAAAGATTACTCTCCTATCATATAAATATGGGCTTCCCAACACAATACCACAAATATCCAATGGAATCACATCAAGCTCTACCTCATCTATAAAGTTTGAAGTGATGGAAAATCTAAGTTTACATCTTCTTGTCACATGCAATTTGACATTGTCACATATCCAACCTAGAGGATATGGTTTAGGATGAGGAGTAGTTTCCAAATGCAATTTCTTGACCGTGTCTTCAGAAATGAGGTTTGCTTGAGATCCAAGATCAAATAGAGTATTTATCTTGGTATTCTTTGAAATTAAACTTATGTGTAAAATCTCTATAATTTCTTTTTCATGTTGAGTTTCATTGAGGCTACTACTTGAAGAACTATTACTTGCAATAGAGTCCTTACCTTGAAAACCCATGGCTATGTTTTTTGTTTCATCTCCTGAATCAGATCCTAAATCATGTTGTGTAGTTGGAGCAATCTTTGGTTTAGTTTTGTTGTTGGACTTTTTGGGTCTCATTTCAGGATGAAGTTTCCAACAATGGCCTTCATCATGGCCATCTTTTGAACAATGTTTACATCATATTTTTTCTCCCTCTTTCTTGAATGAAACATTATTTTTTCCATTTCCTTTGAATTTCCTCTTTCCTTTGTCTCCATTAAAAAATGGCTTATTGCTTCCCTATTGAGGAGTATTCTTCCCTCTTGCTTCCAAATGAGTTACCTGTACACAAACTTCATCTAGATTTGTAGGGTTAAACATGAAAATTGTGTGTATCAAATAGCTATGCAATCCTCCAATGTATTTGAGTAAATTGTTTTGAGAAGATAAATCTATACCCAAAATCAAAGCTCTTCTTCTAAATTCTTGAGTGTAGCTTTGCACACTTTTCCCCTTAGCTTGTCTAAAATTTTGCCAATCCATGATATCTTTATGGATGCATGCTAATGGATAAAATTGCCTTTTAATTGCAACAATAAAATCATTCCAAGAGGATAAAACTTTACCATGTTTCTTCATGTCCTCTTGAGTTTTGGCATCCCACCAAATGAGCGTTGCAATTTCCAATCTAAGAGTCTAAGCAAGTTTAATCTTAGTTTCATCATCTTTGATTCTTTGTATCCTACAATACACTTCAATTTGACGAATCCAATTATCCAATTTCTCAGCATTTACCTCTCCATTGTACATAGGCAATTCAAACTTAATATCAAGCTTAAGCAAAGGAGTTTGTGGAGGAATTTTACAATGTTCTTTTGGAGAATTTGGAGGTGGTTGTGAAATGGTAGAAGAAGTGGAATATGGAGGTGAAGGAGGTGGAGTATCACCATTCCATCCATTTCCATTTGGATTTTTATCACCACTATCTTCATTACCTCTTGGAGGATTGGAGATTTCTCCTTGTAACCTTGAATTTATTTCTTCAAATAAAAATTTCACCATTTTTGTCATATCATAAAAGGATTTTCTAAAAGTTTCATCTTCTAAAGTAGGAGTTTCATGACTCTCCTCATGAGCCATACTTGGTGAATGCTTCCTTGAATCTTGAGGTTAATGTATGGTTCTCCTTCTTGAAAGTTGAGAACTTGGCTCTAAAGTTGACCTTCTCCTCTTGTGAGCTTCAACCTTGTAAGCATAAGACAACAAAACACTTGCAAACAATCAAACCTTCAAAAACCTTTGCTCTGATACCAACTTGATCTGAAAATGAAAAAGGTTTGTGTATACAAATTTGCAAGTGAAATATTTATGTGACTTGGGAAATTGGATCAAGTTGCAAGCACATAATCTTAATGAGTTTTTTTACTTAAAATGAAAAGCATAAACATACGTAAAAATTCATAAAAAAAAAGCACATAACACAACAAAATGATAAACGAGTTCACCCCTCTCTTGGGCTACATCTCATGGTCCAACTTCCAATGGATCATTTTCATTATATGCTCAAAGTGTTAAAATAAGTGCTTTAAAATGCTCAGAATGAAAAATAGATGGCTCCAATGTCTGCACAATGTCCAAAATCCCCTAGTTGGGCTCTTCCTACACCTGGTTTGGCCAAAAATTGAGAAAAATACACTTCCTGGAATTTTTTCCTAGCAACTTCTTGTCCTTTCTCTCCAAAACGCACCTCTGTGTGAATGAATTTGGCATCTATGTGTTTCATGTGACAAAACCCAACATGCACGTCATTCTGCAATTTGGGCGAATTTGTTGCACTGTTAGGGGGGATAGTGCCTTTCCCGTCAGAGGTTGTGGTCGCATGGCTCCATGTGGCCAAGCATCAACCTATAAATTCATACCCATAGACTAGTCCATTGGAACCCCATGCGATCAATCATATGGAAATGGCTTGTGTCCATGGGTTGGGGCTAAGCCCCGACCCTTCCCCCTACTAAATGAAACATAACTCAAATTCAAATAGTAGGTTTACCGTATAGTGGTTAAAAACTTCCATTAGGCGGGCTCGTAGCCCGTTCTTTGCAAATAATTTTCCCATGGAGGTTAAGGGTTTGACCCCCATGGAGCCCATAAACATTTTATCACATCAACCAAATACGGTGTGCCACATGGCGGCCCCTAGCTGGGTCACATGGTGCCCTTACATTCACCCACGTAGATTGACACATGTTAGTCCAAGATTGGTCGACGTAACATCTCTTGCCAACTTAGATGCCAAATCACCTGACACGTCACCTATCCATGTCATCTTGTACAGTCATATGGTCAGCTGCCACATGGCCTGTATGGATTGTACAATCAACATTTTTGTGTTTGTCTGTTTGTGAAAACGAACATAATGTGATATATCGCTCATACAAACTCTGTTTGAGCCCGTTTAAGTTGCGTTGCGATCGTGAGGACAAGATCTACACAATGAATACATTTTCGAGCAATTTTAAGCACTTTGATTTTTGAGCATTTTTTTTATCCCTTGGATCACATACCCACAACCTTGCAAACTACTCAATTAGAATGTTATTTCCTACAATATTGTTTGTTGGAGTCATTAGGTGCAATAAAAAACCTAATCACCCCTTTTCTAATTTGTTGGTGTGAAAATTTCTATGTACGCCACGCTAGACAACACTTTAATCTCCTAAAGCCATATATTCTCCTAACACCCACAGTGTTAGATTTCCTATCGATATGGACATTGGTTTTGTTGAATTGGATGACAATTTTAATTATTGGTATCATTGAATTAATGCTACTAAAGGCCTCCTACCTGACCAACATTCTCTTGTTTATTAATCATAATATCATTGTCAATTTTTTAGATTGTCGAAGTGTTAGGTGAATGCAATGACCCGATGTCCAAATTGCTTTTGACTTCCTTAGCTTTGAAAATTAATTGAACATATAGTTGGGTTATAACGTAACATATTGGTACACTCACTAGACTCACAACTTTATTATTCCTTACTAATTTGCTAGAGGAATGTTCATAGTGTAAATTATGCTACAACCTATAATTGAATGCCCCACACTCTTTTGAATCAATGTTTCTAAGTGACTTCCTACAACCATATAATAAATCTTCTTATAAGTGTATACAAGTGGGATATGACTATTGAATGAGTGTTGTGATTGCACATCCATAACCACAAAGTGTAGTCAAATATATTGTGTACATGTATCAATGCTTGAAAGCATATTGCACATAATAGGTGTGGTTGTTTAGAGTGCTTGAACACACACACACACACACACACATATACCAATTGATTGTTGGGATGGAATATACTTTCAATAGGTACATTCAAAGAATAGATGTATATATATATTGCATTTGATTTCCATGGTTTAGTGTTGAACTTGGGTTTACAAGAAAGGAAACCAAGCAGTGAAACAATCTAAAACAAACCCATTATTTTTTCTTCTTATTGATATTTATAAGTACAACCACTTATTCACTACAAAAGTTGAATCTTGTGGCTACAAAAGATATCCTTTCATGCATGTTGGAGAAGAGCAAGCAGAGGAGCTTGTACTTAGTTTGACAAAGAACAAAATCTAATTTTTGCAGAGCTCCATATTGGTGAAATAAGTGGGATATAAGTTCATCATTTACGGATCATATTGGAATCAGAGTAGTTGAATCCTTGATCTTGAATAAATTGCTAGTAGTTGAGGTGAAAGTAGACATAGCATGTGTAAAGCACTGAAGAGAGAGTTTGGAAGACCTAAGGACCATCGATGTGCAGATCCAATAAGGGGACCAACACTTGAAGAAGAAGGTACAAATGTTTGACTAGAAGATAACAAATATGGAAAAGGACCTTGAGACCTTTGCAAAATTTTCACCTTTGCTAAAGGATCTCTTTGTTGAATGCCAAGACTCCCCCACTAATATTATTATAGATTGGGAAAATATTAGAGTTCAAATCATGCAATTGGGAGATAAGGTAATTCAATCAAATAGTTGGCAAGAGGAGAGGTATGCACAAGAAACTTCCATTACTAAATTAGAAAAGTCGACAACATGACTCAAAAAAGAACAATAAACTCACCCTCCATAGAAGTTTCTCAATATCACTTGGGTGATTTTGAAAAACATATTAGAGGCATAGGTTCTGTAATACCCTAGTTTTGAGTCCCTGTATTAAATAATGTATTTTTTTATTTGATGAAAGGCTAGAGCACCCAAACAATTAAAAGAGGTTGGAGTGCCTAGGAAATGTAATGCTTTGATCATCATTAATAATGAAATACATCGTTGGTTTTTAGACGGACAAGGACAAGAGTCATAGGGGACTATGATTCCATGAGAGAGGGGGATTAAAGGGATAAGTATTTTTTTAGTGTAATTATTCACCCATAATTGTTTTAATTGATAGAAGTAGTTACATGAGCTTCTTGGGGGAAGGCCATGTGGTTATTTAATTCCAAGAAATATATAAACCCATCTTTGGACTGTTTGTGGGGTTCACACTCTTCATTTTGTTCTCTCTCTCCATTCACTCTTTCACCTACTCATCAATCCTCATTCATTTTGATCTTGTCTTGGAAAAGAAAAATAGATTGTTGGACAGGAGCCATTGTTTTTTTGGTTGTAGTAATTATTGGTGTATTCTAGCCATGAATTGGTGCTTGTATGCCTGAGAAGCATGGGGATGCACTAATTTCTCACAACTACGAATTCTAAGAGTCTCAGCATGGATATTCTTGACCAGATGCACTAGAGCCCTGGAAGGTGGTGGAGAGCCTAAGGGACTACATAGAAGAGAAGGGGGTCCATTCTCTTGGGTTGTGTAGGATGGAGAGAAGAGAGCTGGTGTACCTTGAATTGTTGTGTGTTGAGAAACCTATGAGAGCTTGAGTGCTAACTGGTTTGGGAAGTTGAGTGACACCCTGGAACTGTACGTGTGGATTCATAGCCCTGGCTCGGGGGTGACCTGGTATTGATATTTAGAATAACAGTGTCTTTGGTTGGGTGTAATGTCCTTGGTCTACAACCAGTTGGTGATTGGTTTTAATAAAGATAAGTACTCTTTGTGATGTGTTTCTCTACTTATATATTTATTTATGTTGTGTATTAGTCATTATCTTTGAAAATTCATATTTATATTATGCATACTTGTTGGTTATTGTTGTGCATGACATATTGTTCATTTCTTTTATGTTGTAGCATGAATCTTGATTATTGCAT
>ML785329.1:355161-378787 GCA_009831015.1 Picea engelmannii
CAGATTTCAAATTTCAGTGCTTCAAAGTAGTCAAAGAAGTGAGTTATGGCATCAATTTGTAGTTGCAGAGTTGAATTCAGCCTTGGAAGTCAATTTCTTATGAGTTTCATGGTGACTGTGTAGTTTTGTGGACTGATGGCCTATATTAATTCAACCATGAGGATGGAGGATCATGATTCAGTCGCAGAGGATTGGAGTAAGGCATTCTCGAAGGGCCTTTGGGAAGGAAATGTTGGAAAGACTTCATAGTTGGGCATGCGGTTGAGTCTGAAGGTAGCAGTTCGATGACATGAGACCGAAACAACAAGATCCATCAGATTAGTTAGATCCATTCTTATTTGTAGACTTCTCAAAAGGATGGTTTCAAAATTTCTGAATTTGGACATAATTTTGAAGTTCGAAGAAGAGAATCACGACGGAAGAAGCCCAAAAGAACGAGAGTCATCAGATCAGTTGGGGCAATTCTCAAATGTCAGATCTTGTGGAGAAGTTATTTCAGAAAAGTGTTTTCAGAAGAGTTCTGATGAAGTAATCCAGGAGGATCCAAGGGATTTTCAAAGAATATTTAGAGATCCAGGACATTCAAGGAAGGTCCACAGATCCAAAACACTTATAGAGGTCCGAGAGGATCTAAGGAATGCTAAAAAAATATCAAGAGAGATCTAGAAGGTCCATAGAGGTCCCAGAGGATCCATAAATTCTCAAAATTCATGTCTCCTAAAAGCTCTCAAAAATGGAATCAATGCGTAGATCTCGTTGCCAACTTTCCAATGGAGTGAACGGTGCATCAAATGGAGCTTGTATAGTTATAAGTGGTCAAAATTTAGGTCAAACTTGGTCAAAATTCAAAGGTCAAAGTCAGATGATGACGTCAACATGTGGCATGGCAGCACTAAAGGCTGCCATGTGTCACACAGATTTGGCATTTACAGGCATACATGTGTACCAATAAAAATATGCCATGTGTCATCCATATGATGATGTGGCAGTATGACGTCAACATTCCAGTCAGTGTATGACGTATGACATAGGTGACATGTTTCACCACTGAAAGGGTGACACGTGGCATGATCCATAGGTGTACAAGTGGCACCATTCATTGGTTGACAAGTTGCAAGGAGAAACCAATGAGAGGATGCCGAATGACATCCTCCCATTGGCCAATAAGGGTTGAAGTCATTTAAAATATGGTTGAGCCTGGACGGAATCAAAGTTGAGCATCTCGCAGAACAACCCAATGACTTACCAATATACTCGTGCATGTGACTTAACCTCCATATGGCATATATTTATGATAAATTTGTTATTCGGTTGTAACCGGTGGAAAAAGGGTCAAGGGCTTAGCCCTTGACCCTTGGTTTTATTACCATGCATGAAACCTACACAACCATTCACGTGCATAGGGCTTAACCAAATTCCATATTAAAACAACATACAATGCAATATTCGATGGTTGGTGGGATTCGATCCCCTAACTTATTTATTAAAAGAAGTGTGCCCTACCAATTGTGCTATAAATTTGGATGGGATATTCGGCTGACACCTTGTATCAATAATATATGTTGGTAACCATATATTAAAAGGGGGAGGCCTACGGGTTTGAAACCTACGACCTTCCACCCTATATTCTAGCCACTTAACCAATGTGCCATGCCCAATTTGTATAATGGGCACCAACATTTAATTATCTTGTTATGTAATTTAATTACATTTTGTAACTAAGAAGATGCCATAAAGGGCTATAAAAAGACAATTTTCTCAATGTAAAGGGGAGAAATCTAGAGGGGAATTCAAGGAGAGAATTCTAGTGAGCATTTGTAGAGAGATAGTGCCTTGAGAGCATAAGGAAATTTAGAGTTCAACTTATCCTTTTGGGAGAGATTTAGCACATTTTGTTTGTCATTTTTATGTATGAAATATTTGAGCTATGTTTAGTGTGCTAAGGGAGTTCTTGAGAATTTTGAAGAAATATAGGCTTACATATAGTCAAATTTTCTCGTTATTCCGCAAGCAATTCATTGGTGAAGTCACTTTAATCATATGAGTTATGGAATTGAAGAAAGTCTTATAAATGTGTAAGAGTGTTCTTTTATAATTGACTTTCATGTATATGACTTCATTAGTTATTGAATAATGCACATCATTATTTTTTACAAACCACCTCAATAAATCCTAAACAATCAATATTGAAGCCAGATAGATATTGCATGTAAATAATAAAGCAATAAGTAATATCTAAAGAGCATTTTCAAATCAAGTGGTATCAGAGCAAGTTTTTCACATGTGTTTGCAAGGTTGGTGTGATAAGTTTTTCAAGGTTGCTTGGTGAATATTTTTGAAAGGATTTTATCCAAAAGACAAGATGAGTAAACCCCTCATGAAGTTGAGGCTACAAAAGGACTTGAATCGCCATATTCAACAATAGAATTATGAGTTAAGGATCCATATTCAAAATCTTGAAATGGAGAAACAAGAATTTGAAGACCAAATGGATAGTCACAGAGAACTTATTATTGGCATCATCCAAGAATTGGAGAGTGAGTTACAAGCCAAAGATAAAATGTTGGCTCAACTCCATCAAGCATAACATGAGAAGTCACCTTCTAGTAAAAGTATCCAGTATGTGGTACCTTCAGAAGGAGAATTCCCCAAGAAAGAGACAAAAATAATTCCTTCATGTAAAATTGGCACGAGACAAATTGTTCATTTAAATTCCTCCTAGAAAAAGATAGGGTAGTCCTTAGGTCATAAGAAAAATGGTAAAAAGGGATCATATTATCCAAGAGGAAATAAGTTATGTTTCTTTTATTGTGTTAACAGTGGACATTAGATCAATAATTGTTGGAATCTTTACCCACATTTAAAGAAGAATCAAAAGAATGAGAAGACACTTGCAACAATTTTTAATGAAGAATATTTTGTGATGGATGGTATTGGTAAAGTGCTATATGAAGACATTGAAGTTTGGCTTGTGGACAGTGGCTCATCTCACAACATGATCGGGATGAAGTCTGCATTCATAACCTTCACAAAAATCAACTTAGAGGATAGCTATGTGGGATCTGATTTCAATACTAGAAGAGCTATCGAAGGATATGGATATGTTAGATTCCAACTTGAATCGGGATGATTCATGGGAACAAAGTACATTTTATATGTTCCAGACCTACTAGTAAACCTTCTCGCCGTATCATGTTTTGAAGATGATGGTCATGCCATCACATTTCAGAATGGAAAAGTATTGGCATATCTAAAAAAAGATACTTTGGATGTAGCAATGGTACTTGGTACTTTTTATGAGAAGTTGTATAGGTTACTGGGTAGACCTATAATTAGCTCTGGTGGTTTCTTGGAAATTCTACATCAAACTCTACGCTAGATTCATTTCCATATTTAGCATCATCGTCAGAGGCATTGTCAGAGACGAGGAGCTATGAAACTCCTTCCAGTGTAATGGGAAGGATAAGTCAATGATGAAAGAAAACCATTTATCAACCATTGTAAATACACATATTTGTAAATTAGTAGATAAATATGCATATGTAGATTTCTATAAATTATGTAAGGCTTGTAATCCATTTATGGTAAATTATAGGACTGAAGTGATTTCTAAGCTTGTAAAATATCTGCACATAACATTTTTGAGATATAGGATATTTATAGTCTTTTGATTCGGTTTTTTGAAGCGGTATCGATGGTGAAAATCCTATTTACTCAGTTGCAAACAATATTCTGCAAACTTGATGTTTATGGGTTGAAATTAAGATTCAATTTTCTGAAGCGGTACCGAATATGACAACCATTTTTATCAACAACAGTAATTGTCAGCTAAGGACTACATATGGATCAATTTGTCTGGTCAACATTTTTTATTCTGAAGAACTATAAGTGAAGGAACATAAGTATGTAGGAAGTTGTAACATGTAGATCAAGAGCTCAACAACAGTAATTGGAAACAAGACTACATATGGATCGAACTATCTGGTCAACATTCTTGATTATTAATAACTATAAGTGAAGGAACAAAATAATGTAGGAAGTTGTAACATGTAGATCAAGAACTAAACAATAGTAATTTTCAGTGAGACTACATATGGATTGAATTGTCTGGTCAACATTCTTGATTCTGAAGAACTATAAGTGAAAGAACAAAAGAATGTAAACAATTAGAGCATGTAGATCAAGAGTAGGAAGAGCATAAAAGTAATGCAAAACTTCCTAGAGATGATAAGATGTATATACTTAAATATATATACCCATTATATGTCATGTTCGTGGATGTACACCTTAAACATAAACAATAAAGGTAGGTACAAATGATAACAGTACACACATAATTGTTCTTCAAGGAAGGAGTGACAATGGAAAAAGCATTCATTCAGAGACTTCTACAGATACATGAATAATACAAGAACAACAAGTCCGAATGGGCGAGGCATAGCTCAACATTCAAATTTGCTTCAAATTGGTCGAGATAGACTATCTTCCACAATAGGAGATGTAAGTGAATGTTGAAATAAAAGATTCAGATATTACAAAGATTCAGTGAATGCAGGAAACTATAAGCCAAAACCGTAGCTACATATATTAGCTACAGTGCCAGAGGCCAGAGACAAAGCTATCTTCCAGAGAAGCAAATAAAGGTACATTGATTTGATATCCAATATTTGAGGTCAATACAAAATGAGAAAATGAGTACATAATGTTTAGCAAGAAGGAAGAGTGAAGAAGCTTCATCACTTAGTTATTGATCAGAGCATTTCAGTAAGATGGAAGAGTGAGTTTGAATTATCATCACTTAGTTGTTGAATATTAATACTTTTGGAGGTACAAAAGTTCTTCAGTGGGACGATGTGATCGAAGAGGATCCAAGGGATGTTCACAGAAGATTCATAGATCCAGAACATTCAAGGAAATTAGATATCCATAACACTTACAGAGGTCCAGGAGGATCTAAGGAACACTCACATAATATCTAGAGAGATCCAGAATGTCAACAAAGGTCCTAGAGGATCCATAAATGCTTAAAATTCAAGTATCCTAAAATCTCTTAAAAAAATGGCATCAATACGTAGAGCTCATCGCCAACTTTCCAATGGCTTGAACGACGCCTCAAACAGAGCTCGTATCAAAAAGTTATAAGCGATCAAAGTTCAGGTCAAACTTGGTCAAAAGTCAATGGTCAAACTTGGTCAAAAGTCAAAGGTCAAAGTCAGATGATGACATCAACATGGTACATGATGACGTCAATATGTGACGTGGAAACACCGGAGGATACCATGTGTAACACAGATTTGGCATTTACAGGAATACATGTGGACCAATAAAAATATGCCATGTGTCATTTGTACGATGACGTGGCAGTATGATGTCATTAGTCCAGTCAGTGTATGACATATTACAGAGGTGACATGTGTCACCAATGAAAGGATGACACATTGAATGATCCACATGTGCACAGATGCCACCATTCATCATTTGAAAAGTGGCACCATTCATTGGTTGACGAGTGGTAAGGAAAATCCAATTAGAGGCTGCCACGCGGCAGCCTACCATTGGCCAGTAATGGTTGAAATAATTTAAAATATGGTTGATCTTGAAAGGAATCAAACCCAGGCATCTCACAGAACATCCCAACGAATTACCAATATACTCGCTATGTGAATTAACCTCCATATGGCATATATTTATGATAAATTTGTTATTTAGTTGTAACTGGTGGAAAAAGGGTCGAGGGCTTAGCCATCGACCCTTGGTTTTATTACCATGCATGAAACTTGCGCCTACATTCGCGTTCATGGGGCTTAACCAAATTCCATATAAAAAAATCATACAACACAATATTTGATGTTTGGTGGGATTCGATCCCCTAACCTCTTTATTAAAAGAGGTGTGCCTTACCAATTGTGCTGAAAATCCGGATGGGATATTCGGTCCACACATTTTATTAATAGTATATTCTAGTAACCATATATTAAAAGGGGGAGGTCCACGGGTTTGAAACCCGCGAACTTCCACCCTATATTCTAGCCACTTATCTAATGCACCATGTCCAATTTGTTAAATGGGTATCAACATTTAATGATCTTTTTATGTAATTTAATTACATTTTGTAACTAAAAAGATGCCATAAAGGGCTATAAAAAGACCCTTTTCTCAATGTAAAGGGGATATTTCTAGAGGGGAATTCAAGGAGAGAATTCTAGTGAGGATTTAGAGAGAGCTAGTGCCTTGATAGCATAAGGAAAGTTGGAGTTCAACTTATCTTTTGGGAAAGATTTAGCACATTTTGTATGTCATTTTTATGTATGAAAGATGTGGGCTATGTTTAGTGTGCTAAGGGAGTTCTTGAGCATTTTGAAGAAACATAGGCTTATATATAGTCAAATTTTCTCATTATTCTGCAAGCAATTAATTGGTGAAGTCACTTTGAGCATCTGAGCTATGGAATTGAAGAAAAACTTATAAATGTGTAAGAATGTTCTTTTATAATTGACTTTCATGTATATGACTTCTTCATCAGTTATTGAATAATGCACATCATTATTTTTTACAAACCACCTCAATAGATCCTAAACAATCAATACTAAATCTAGATAGATATTGCATGTAAATAATAAAGGAATAAGTAATATCTAAAGAGAATTTTCAGATCATGAAGTTAGTCTGATCTAGGTAACCAATGTGCAGTTTTGGACCCTAAGATGATCGTGGTCGTTGATAAACACGATTCCTGACCATCTGGTATATCATATGAGCATGTTATCTTGGAAGGGGTGATGGTTGAGGAGAATGCCACATAAGTTTCCATGTCAGCATGCCATGTCAGAGGACATGTCAACAAGGGCGATGAATTAGCTAGTGCCACGTAGCAGTTGAATTCAAGTCTTTGGAAGGAGTCTGTCGGAGGGTTCTTTCAAGCATGTTTATGGTGAGTGAGCTTAATAGAGTGAGATTGATAGGCTATTAGAGCTCAGATATTGGAAGGGATGAGTTGCATGGAAAGTTTTTTCTTCAATGGAGGTATTCCGATGAGATGAGTCTGATAGTGTTTTGAACTACATGTTTTGAAGGGATCTGTGTACCCCAACAATTTGAAGCTTAAAGATGGGAAAAGGTTCTGAAGAAGATCAATGGTCCAAATCTCTTCCGAATTGAGATCAATGGTGCATATTTCCACATAGGTATGGTTATTATGATTTTACAGTGGTGCCATTTGGGTTGTCAAATGAACCAGTTTCCTTCATGTGTTTAATGAATGGTATTTTCATAAATTACTTGGATAAGTTTTTCATTGTATTCTTAGATGACATACTTATTTACTCCAATTATGAAGAAGAGAATGAACAACACTTGAGTATGATGCTAAAAGTGTTAAGGGAGCATCAATTGTATGCAAAGTTGAGAAAGTGCTCATTTTATCAAAGGAAGATACATTATTTGGGTCATATCATTTCAGAGGAAGTGATAGTTGTGGATCCTAAGAAGATAAGATTCATTAAAAGATGGCCAACATCAAATAATGTCTCAGAGATGAGGTCATTCATGGGGCTTGCAGGTTATTATAGAATATTTATTGAAGGTTTCTCAAAGATTGCACACCCAATCACTTATTTGAAAAAGAAGGGTGTGAGATTTGAATGGACCTCTGATTGTGAGAGAATTTTTTAGCACTTGAAGAACTTATTGACAAGTGCAGCCGTAATGAGGATTATTGATCCCGATGAAGATTTTATAGTGTGCATTGATGCATGCAAAGAAGGGCTTGGTGGTGTCCTTAGTCAAAATGGGCATCTAATATGTTATGCATCAAGAGAGTTAAAAGAGAATGAGAAACACTATGCCACTCATGATTTAGAATCGGTAGCCATAGTGCATGCCTTAAATATGTGGGGGCACTATCTCATGGGAAGAAGATTTAATCTCAAAATAGACCATAATGGTCTGAAATATTTGTTTGGACAACCAACCTTGAATTACATACAAAGTAGATGGTTAGAATTCCTCAGTGAATGTGACTTTGAGATAAAGCATATCAAAGGTAAGGAGAACAAGGTGGTTGATGCACTCAATAGAAGGGTGCATGAGATGCATGCTACAACCATTAATATGTACAAATATGATTTGAAAACAAAATTTTGGAAGCTGCAAAATCAGATCAACAATATATGGAGACAAGAGAAAAATTACAACAAGGTAATGATCAACAAAAAATTCAAGATTATGAGCTAAGGGAGGATGGAATCCTCATGTACATGGGTAGAGTTTATGTGCTTAATTTTCAGGAGCTAAAAAATCTGGTGCTAAGAGAGATGCACAATGTGCCTTATGTTGGGCACCTAGGGTACCAGAAAACAATTTCACCTATCAAGAGCCAATAGTTTTGGCCATGAATGAAGAAAGAGGTGGTTGCATATATTACTAGATGTCTAGAATGCCAGAATTTCAAGGACGAGAACAAACATCCAACTAGTTTTCTACAACCATTTCCCATTCCATAATGGAAATGGGAAGTGGTGACAATTGATTTCATCACCAAGTCACTCAGAACAATGAAGCAACATGATTCCATCATGGTGGTGGTGGATAAGCTTACTAATGATGCTCATTTTATTCTAGTGAAGCTAACTCATAAGGAAACTGACATTGCATATATTTATATGAGGGAAATTTCTAGGCTACATGGTGTGACTAAGGAAATTGTTTCTGACAGAGATCCCAAGTTCATATCAAACTTTTGGAAGGGATTATTTAAAGGATTTGGAATTGTAACACCCCAGGTTTTGACCCCTATGAACTAGAATGTATTATGTAAATGTGACATTAGGATGGTGAGTCAGTATGTTGAAAAGAGTCAAAGTGCCTAGGAAATGTAATGCTTCTATATATATTAATAAAATACATTGCTAGCTACAAGATGGACAAGGACAAGAGATAGTGGGCTATGATTTCACAAGAGAGGGGGATAAAGGAGCTAAGTATTTTTATTATATTTTAATTACCCATCTTGGTTTTAATTGAGAAAAGTGGTTACATGAGCTTCTTCAGGGGAAGTCCATGTGGTTCTTGATTTCATGTAATTATATAAACACCCCTTGTGGGTTGTTTGGGGGTTCTTCTCCATTCACTCTTACACTCTTTCCTTTGGTTCTTCATTCATTTTTAATCATTACTCCACTCTTTCTTATTCATGTTCTCTTGGTATAGGCATGTAAATGAATGGTTAGAAGCAGAGAGCCATTGCTAGACAACTGTGCTGAATTACATATCATTCCATCAGGGAATGGATGCTTGTGTGCATGAGATTGATGGTAGTTTTGAAAGAACTATACATAGCTAAGAATCCTTGGAGTTTCCAGCATGGATATTTCCTGACCAATAACACTAGAGCCTTGGAGAGAAATGGAACAAATTGAGGGTCTGCATGGCAAAGAGAGGGGATCTTTTATTTTGGTAGTGCAGGTTGGAGGGGAAGAGAGCTAGAAATTAGGATTGTCATGTGGTTGGGAAAACATGAGATCTTGTTAGTTAATTGGTGTATTTTTATATTTGTTCTAGGACCTGTCCTTGTGGATTCATAGCCTTGGCTCATGGTGACATTGTTGCTGAGAGCAAATGAACAACAATCTATATGGTTGGGAGGAATGTCCTTGGTCTTCAACCAGTTGGTGAATGTTTACTTGGAAATATAAGTTCTCTCTTTGTTTTATGTATAATGTATATTTCGTTGTGTATTTATTTATCTCTGAGATGTATTTATGTGTGCATGTTTGTTGGTTATTTGTTGTGCATGGCATGCTATTCCTTTCTTGATCTTGATTATTGCATGTGTGATTATTTCATTATTCCATGCTTATTTTTGAATTAATTGTTATCAGAATTCGAAATCAGTCTTTGAGGTGCGCTTGGAAGTAGCGTGACCCAACCTTGGTAGCTGGGTATGTTACAAAGTGGTATTAGAGCTTTTGGTTCAAACAATGGACTGGTATGGGCCTGAATGAATGTGAATTGGGTAGATTCATCATCACATATTAAGTTTGTATGAATTTGGGGAAACACAATGGAAAATTAGAGAGAAAATCCCCAAATCCATGAGCAGATTGAGGCTTTAAATGACTCGGTATTGTCTAAGAAGTTAATGGATTCAATTTGCAGAGTTGTAGAGCTGAATTCTACCCAGAAGGTCGAAAAAAATTCAAAGTTTTGATGGTTGTTGTAGCATTGGGTAGAGTTTGGAGTGATCTATAGATCAAACGACCTAAATTCCTCTTTCAAAAATTTAAAATTTGATAAAGTTTCAAAGATTGAAAAAATTATGAGATCAATGACTGAGATTCATTTTAGTGGTTTGGAAAATGAGGAAGATTGATGGTTCGTATTCATTTTTGGTCGTTTGAGAAGTCAGATAAAATCAACAGTTAAGATCATCTTGGTTGGGAGATCAAAGGCCCAAATTCACCTGGGTTTTGGTCAAAATTGTATAAGTGTTGAAGTTCACAAAAAGAGATTCCCAATGGCTAATGGTTAGGGATCAACGAGTTTGGTGAATTGTTGAAATTCAACCAAAAGGCATCTTCGATCATTGATGGACAATGGTTGGGGATCTATGAGTTTGGTGAAGTGTTGAAGTCTGACCAAGAGACATATTCGATTACCAATGGTTGATGGTCAAGGATCGACATAATTTGGTGAATTTTTCATTCCACCAAAGGAAATATATGATCATCGATGGCCAATGACCGGGCATCAAAAAAAGTAGTGCAAGCTCAAATTTCTTCCCAGAGAAGCTGTCGATGATCGATGGAGAAAATAGGGTGATGATGTGTCATGCCATGTCAACATTCATGTGTCATTTCATGTCAGCATCCATGTGTCCTGCCATGTTAGCCCAGTTGATGCCTTAGGATGACATGTCAACATCCACGTGTCATGCCATGTCAGCATAGTTGCCACGTCAAAAAAGAGATGGTCGATTATCCATGGTTTGGGTTCAATGTAATTTATGAGCAATATTGGTTTTCCAAGGGAAATGGTCGATGGCCAATGATCGATGCTTGGACGTTGAGGAGATTCGTGGGAAACTTTTGGTTTACGAAAAAAATGGTCGAGGGTCAATGATCGATGATCGAGCATCAGGGACATCGGTGGGAAAGTTGGTTTACAAATGAAATTATTGATCATTTATCGTCGATAGAGAGAATATCAATGGTTCATATTGCTTCTGATTTGAGATTGAAGGTGTAGATTGCACTTAGGAAAAATTGTTCCACAGTTGAAAGAAAACAAAAAACCAAGTCTGGAGCCATTTTCTTATTTCGGCCATAACTGGAGTAGATTAAGTCGGATTGAGATGAAATTTATGAGTTTTTTCCACAGAGATATCCGAAAAAGTGCCAGAGAAGTCCATTGTCCAATTCTGCTTGGATTTGTCAGAAATTGCAAAATAGTGGTTTTTAAAGATATGGGTTCATATCATTGACAAAGATCCAAATTAAGATGAAACTCTTGGGAAGAGCCCATAAAAAATACATGGAAATAACCCATGAAGGAACTGAATAAATCCTATGGGGATACTAAAATAGGCCAAAATTCACTATTATGGGCCACTTTTTGGGGATTTTTGATATTTTCAAAGCAAGAAAAATGATCCTAGATCAAAATATTGGAAAATTTTATTTACTAGAAATTTTATATATTAATTAAGACAAACAACTTTGGTTTAGTGAAAAATTTCTAGAAGTGTACAGAATGAGAGATAGCTGGTTTTGCTAAAAATTCCAAGTCTCTAAAAAGGGGTGAAAAATGGCGAAGTTGTCATTTCCATATTGTTTTAGTTTTTAACTGGAGAATAATATTTCAAATATGAGAGTTGTTGTGAGTTCTCTATCATTATTATTATCTATTTATACTACAAAAGTTTCTCTAGTTCCTGACATATTTTCTTATGCAGTTGAAAAAATTTGGCATTTCAATAAAATTACACTAGTGAAGAAAATGCACAAATGGGGTGAAAATGGATTTTTCAGGAAGCCATAAATTTGAGCTCAGAGATCAGAATGGGACATGAGTACAGTTGTTGGAAATTTAATTCAGAGGAGAATAACATGGAATGATTATAATTTGGAGAATTATTATATAATTCTTCATGATTTGAGCAAAAAAAGGACATGTAGCATTAATTGACAAAATTTCTATAATATGCATAATTTTAACAAAAAATGGTTGTTTACATATTTGGAAAAATTAGAGGTATAATCAGATAAATTCAAGCCTAGGATTGAATATTAGAGTCATGGAAGAAAGACAAAGCTTGTAGAATTTGGTTGAGGAAATAAAGAGCTATAGGGCAAGTAATGAAAAGTGAATAAAGAACTCAAGAAGAGTGGAACAAAAGAATCATTAGTCAACTGCTATAGAATTTGAATGAATTGCAAGCACAACAACAAGAATCCTCACATAGGACATGAATCTAGCAAGTGAAGAATTCCATTAATGGGCATAAAAAGGAAAAGTAAGACTTCATAACCTTCATGTTATAAAGGATGTCCAAAGTTATAAAGCTTATAACACTAGAAAATTTGGGTCATTTTGCGACGACTATTTCGACGCTCTTGCGACGATATTGTGATGAATATTGAGTCTCCCAAATGTCATTTCATGTGACGTGGAAATTTCGATGCACTTGAATTAACGTCGCAAGAGCGACGATCGTAGGGAAATACTCACAACTACGACAAAAAAAGAAATATCGTTGCCAATACGACAATATAGGAAAACTAAGTAAAACCAATTGTTCGTTGCTATTGCGACGACCACATGGTATATTGTGATGACAACTTTTCATGGTTTATATAGCATATTCGTTATGACAACACCAAAACCTACTAGCAAAAATTACTTCCTCTTTGCAAAAATAAACTAAATTATTGTAATGCCTATTTAAAAAATATTCTCAAAAAATATTAACAAGATTTTCCAGCATTCCCCATTGTATACCTAAAATATGTCTGCAAAAAATTGTATAGATATGCACTCTAGATATGGGGTATTTACACTAGTGCAAATTTGGGTATGCACTCTCGATATGGGTGTATTGATTATGGAAGATACATGGTATACTCCATGACTAGTTGCCAAAGTAATGGCCATACTACTAAGTTAGTTGTTTTATCTAGTATATACCCAAATTGAGTCAGTTATGGTTATAGATTGCAAGATGACCTAGGGAAGTAAATGCAATCATATGACGGGATACTCATCAATGTGGTATGAATAAGAGAAATCACATATTCAAGATAAGTAATGGCATAAGATATGATATGTAATTGATGAGTAAGGACCAGAGAACATGTAGTGTAGAGATTTAATAGTACGTAAACTACATACCTATAACAATCTTGTATCAAATATATCATGAGTATTAAGCTCGGGATTCAAGGAGAGTAGAGAATTCAATACAAGTCAAATCAAAGAAATAGGATAAAGATGAACAACTTTCAACATAGATAAGCTAATCCCTATGAATAGTAAGTAGTATGTGTGATTAAGCTATGTTAGTTTCCATAAGTAATAGCTAAACCAATAAGCACGATATAATCTTTTGTCAATGTGTGAAATCAGTGCAATGCAATCTACATAATGAGAATCAACTTATTGTATATACCATCTTACTTTACCATGTCATTCTTCAGTTAAATACAATGTTTTTATACTACGATAGTATCACTACTAGTTATGGATAATAGTATAAATTTACTAGTTCATCTTATTGGAATGTGATTATTACACTCAAATCACCATAAGTACTTACATAATGTTATACACCTTGTAAACTACT
Organism: Picea engelmannii; assembly: GCA_009831015.1. Lineage (NCBI taxonomy): Eukaryota > Viridiplantae > Streptophyta > Pinopsida > Pinales > Pinaceae > Picea > Picea engelmannii. Next base: position 368,999 of record ML785329.1, read on the forward strand.
TTCTAAGGTAACCATAAGAAATACACTAATCAAACATGTAGAGCTAAGTGATGGGATAGATAAGGCTACTAGTGCTTATAACAAGATATATTACTCACACTTATTCCGTAATCATTAAACCTTAACCAAGATAAGTAAGGATATGTAACTTGTATTGTGATTATTCCATACTAATACCTCTTTCTTCAGAATCTAACTTACCTCAGATCAGGCTAGGTGACAAGTACTATGGAGATGGGAGCTGCAAGGTGGAGGAGAAAATTCCTCCAAGTTGGCAGTTGGACAACCTTACAGGTACAGGTAGGGATTTCAATGCAAAGGCAAAAAAAGTGATTGGCAAGGAGGAGGAGGATCATCCTCACCACTTTTCCAACCATCTTGTAGAGGATAACCTCCAAATCCTCTTCGAGATCAGGAAAAAGCAGGAGGACCATGTACACTCTCAGAATGTCATCAACCAAAGAATGAACATCTTGTTCGAGGCGATCTTGGATGCTCTATGGAATGCTAGATGTCTGATGTGCAGCCAACGGTTCACCCAAGCATACACTATTCATGGATAACCAACCCCAGCAATGGACTGAACCCCCAAGGTTCCATTTTTTTTGTCTTTCTAGTTGTAGAGTCGGTGGTCCAATAGGCCACAACAATAGGATAGATGTGAAACATACATTTAATTAGAAAATGTGGCATCATGTGTATAAATACATAATGGAAACTTGTTCCTAATGGAAAATTCATGCCCTAGAAGTAAGAAATGACAACTAGGACCCAAATTACAAAATTCACGTGTCGGAAAAGAAAAATGGAAGTATCCATTGTCCCTTTTTGCCCTTTCTATTACCAAAGTCATCTTCAATGGTGATCTTACACATGTTTGTGCTTGCGGAACCTCAAGGTTGTCGACATCAAGTGTTGTTGTGAAAGTGTATGTACCCTTGCATCTCAAAGAAGGCAATCATATATCTAAGCCAATTGTTCAATTTATTTGCATCAAGTCTGCTATTAAATATGGTTTCCACCTTGGCATTTATTTTGAAAGGATTGGCTACACCCAATATCAATTGTTGGCCAATTGAAGTGTTGTTTCTAATAGAATTGACGCTTAGGGGATTTACCCATACACTTGGGATAGAGATTATATGCTCTCTCACAAGGATGGACCATGCTTATCTTATACATAATTGAATTAACTAAAATATTTTTTTGTTTCACACAAAACATTGTGAGCCTATGAAATTACTCTATATTTGATGAACCTATCATTCAATATATTGAATTCTTTTTGGAAATGATTTCCTCCTTGTTTCACATGGGAATTACATCATAATGCTCCTCGACATTCAATAACCTAGTAATTAAACCTCCAAGGGTTCTTCTCCAATAGTAGATAATTGTTGTATTTCCAAACCATCAATATGTTTCTCACAACTTTCCAATGTTGTAGGTTTGGAAACCAATGCTTTGGTTCCAAAATTAATCAGCATGAACTCTAAACTTGGTTAGTGACTCTTCCAAGGTTTGGTTCTTAAAATGCATTGCTTATTTTAATTATGTGTGTATGCAATATGAATTACAAAGAAACATCCACAAATGACATTCAAGCATCAACATGAAACACATAATGTTTGCATAAAAATAACAATGGATTCACTAAGGGGGCCTTGGTTCATTGGTAAGGTCGATGGAGTAGTAATCCATCCACCAAGTTTCCATTCTTGTTTTGGTTTTCCACACTCAACTGGTATGAGTCCCAAGGAGATGAATATGAGTTGAAGACTTGAACAATTTTGGCGAAAAAGATACCCCTCAAACCTGGCACCTAAGTCAAAGGGATTTTGTGTTATGCAATGCAACCCTCAACCTCAAGGTGTGCTTATCGAACCACTTCCAACAAAAATAAATGTGTAATAATATCCATTATGAGACATATGTAAAACAAGTTTACATATTTGGTCAATGAGCCTTAAAGGGATCCATGTCTTGCCCCATCAATCACATGTAGGTATACTTCATATGAATAAAATTAATATCTTGAAAAAATGATTGTCATTACTTTTCTCCCCATCAAAGTTATCATGCTTCCCCCATCTCTCTTAAAAATACCATGAAGGTATAGGATATCATTTCAAAGTCTCCTAGTTGTTGTCACCATGGGGTTTGAACATTCATTGTTCCTATAAGGTACTATATCTTAAACATCTGACATGAATATCTTTCAACAAATTGATGAATGCCAAGTATTGTCATCTACCTTTCTCGAGTACTTTGTCATCATAGAAATGGAAGCATCAACACCAAACCACATATGGAAACATTTGTATTGACTATATGGACAGAAAAAGAAAGCAGATTTATGTCAAATCATCAAAATTTGCCAAGAGGTCAGCAAGCATATCTTCTATCAAATAGCAAGCAGTAAGGAAACTGGGCATGTAATATATCTCCCACATTTCCATAAACAGAAAAACCAGATTTTGGTCAAAAACTTGAAAGAAATATGAGACTTACTTGATGAACAATAATGACATGACGATCATGAAGTTGTTGAATTATCTTGTTACAAACAATAGTCTTTTTGGAAGTCGTACCACCTACAACACCTGCAGAATTCATGTGCAAGTATCTTTAATAACAAATCATTAACATGTACATGTAGATAAGGTTTTTACAATTTTCACTTCACACATCTGTCCTAATGTCATATGAAAAAAATCCTCTTAATCCATCTAGCATACAACATTGTCTATAATTTTATACTTTAGGATTATTAATAAGCTCTAAGATATTTTATGTAAGGAAAATGTTTTTAGAAATTTCAATTGTTGTAACTAATAAGCATACAAATATATAATAAATGTATGAGTTCTCCTTGTGCAGAAGCAACAACTTTTGTCAGTAAGCCTCTTGTTACATTAATACCATTTATCGATCATTATTATTGTATTTCCATACTAGTAGAATGCTATTGTCTATCTATTCTAAGTATGGAAAATAATAATGCCAGGGACCATATAGCTGATTAAAAATAAGTGGACAATTGAGTTCATTATAGTGAGTAATTTTTATAGTTAGTTGTACCTGTTGAAAAATGTTCATTTCAAATAATGATAGAGATTCTAGTTAGAATATGTCGTAACAACCACTAGAAGTTCATGAGAACTGAATCTGGTAAATGTATGGAAGAGGTGTGCACATCGCATCTCTAGTCAATTGTACAAAGTATGCAACCCTAAAAAATATAAAATAATGGAATGAAACCATTGACAGAGGAAATACCAATATAGCAATTAATCACCACATTTTAAGGCCAAGAAGCAAGGCTGAAACAAAAATAAAATAGAACAATTTGAAAAAATACTTCCTCTTTGCAAAAATAAACTAAATTATTGTAGTGCCTATTTATAAAATATTCTCAAAAATTATTAACAAGATTTTCCAACATTCCCCATGGTATACCTGAAATATGTCTGCAAAAACTTGTATACATATGCACTCTAGATATGGGGTATTTACACCAGTGCAAATTTGGGTATGCATTCTCGATATGGGTGTATTGATTATGGAAGATACATGGTATACTCCATGACTAGTTGACAAAGTAATGACCATACTACTAAGTTAGTTGTTGTATCTAGTATATACCCAAATTGAGTCAGTTATGGTTATAGATTGTAAGATGACCTATGGAAGTAAAGGAAATCATATGACGAGATACTCATCAATGGGGTATGAATAAGAGAAATCACATATTCAAGATAAGTAATGGCATAAGATATGATATGTAATTGATAAGTAAGGATCAGAGAACATGTAGTGTAGAGATTTAATAGTACGTACACTACATACCTATAAAAATATTGTATCAAATATATCATGAGTATTAAGCTCAAGATTCAATGAGAGTAGAGAGTTCAATACAAGTCAAATCAAAGAAATAGGATAAAGATGAACAACTTTCAACATAGATATGCTAATCCCTATGAATAGTAAGTAGTATGTGTGATTAACCTATGTTAGTTTCCATAAGTAATAGCTAAACCAATAAGCACAATATAATCTTTTGTCAATGTGTTAAATCAGTGCAATGTAATCTACATAATGAGAATCAACTTATTGTATATACCATCTTACTTTACCATGTCATTGCTCAGCTGAATACAATGTTTTTATACTACAATAGTATCACTACTAGTTATGGATAATAGTATAAATTTACTAGGTCATCTTATTGGAATGTGGTTATTTGTAACGACCCTAGTTAAATAAATATCTAAAGATTATAAAGTAAAATTAATTAAAGAAAATAATTGTGATTAACTAAGTAATACTTTAACTACAGATCACATTTAATGACCTGAGAAATAAATCTTAAGAAATCAATGAGAAATGATATAAAATGGTTGCGTATGCAGAGAAGGAGACTATGAATCCCGAGAAGATAAAACATTTAAGGGGGAGAAGGGAAAGGCACGGAGGGTGGTTGGAGGAGTAACTGCATGAGTTGGCGAAGGAGGAATAAGGGAAAGGGGAAGGTGGACGGGAGGAGGATTCAGTGGACAAGAGATTTTCTGAGGACTTTTGGACTTGCTGTGAGCATAGAGATTCAGACTGTGGCTTTTGATCAGGGGAGGCACCGAGTTGCTGGAGGTTTTGGGCACGGAGGGCCAGGATATCCGTAGATATCCTGGAGCTAGGTAGTTTTCCTAGTTGGCAGGGAGGACAATAGTTTTGGGCAATTATTTTCCTGTTTGTGGAAGGATTGATCTGAGGAGTAGGTAGCAGGAAGGCAACAGCGAGGCACAGAGGCAACATAAATTAGCATCAGAACCATGTACTTTGTTAAGTTATGTATTTATTTCTTTCTGTCATGGAATCAGTTTTATTGATAAATCTAAGTTACTGAAGTTGCTATTATAAGAATCACTATTATGCTAAGAAGTTACCATTTCAGTTTACCAACTAAAATGTTTATGAATCTTAATGATGTTTAGAAGTATATGGTTGTTACATATGGTATCAGAGCGTCTTAGTTCGAAATATGGGCCTAAGGGCCAAAACCCTGAGTGTTAACTCTAGCCACGCTTAAACTACAAACAAAACACGTTCAGTTTGACCTGATATGACTGATACAGTATCCGAGAATATACTCAGGTAGTATCCCTTCATTATCCAAGCAAATGATCTCATAGATGTATCATAAGCAACTGCTTTAAGCAATATCCTGTAACTGGATTATGTATGGTTACTATAGTTTTACTCTGAATATTCAATGGAACACCCTTTAAAATAGCGGTAGCAAACCGGAAAGTTGGAAGGATCATTTCCCACAAAATGACTATCCTTAAAGCAGCTTGAATAAAGCTATTAAGCACGAAAAACAGAGATGATAACTTAATTTTATTTGAGCAATACGTGTCAATGAAGTTTCGGGTAAGATTGACACCTGAAATCGATGAAATTTCGAGGGGAGCTTCTATTGAAGGCTCGAAGTGGGTAAGAATTAATAACTACACGAATTATACTGAATAAAATGCAAAAGGACATTTGCAGAACCTTGAAAAGGCCTACTTCATTCCGAACTTACCTAAATGAGGAACTGCCAATGCGCAGTCGGACAAAGGAAATTTAGAAGACTTGTATCACGGGGAACAGTGTAAACTAGTTTCCTGTACTAGCCTCGGTGAAATTTTAAAATAATGAAGAATCTCAGGAAGTACAAACCCACACAAATTTTAACCTTGCCAAGAAAACAATTTTAACACTACGTAATGTTTTACGCAACTAATAAATTATTCTGAAGGAGAGCTGCCTATTACGTGTGAGAAATGATCCGAGCTGTCAGATCTTAGATCATAGTCCCGACAACCGTCAGATCTGTGGAAGCTGCACGAAGTTTAGCAGTCGGGATATTGGCCATCGGGAAATCAGAGTTCTCAAGGTCATGTGAATTGGGACACCAATCGCCACGAAATCCCGACGAGGATCTGGACCGTCTGTTGGGTGAGGACACGTGGCGGTGATCAACGCCATCGGCATTTGGTGCATCGGGAAATCGACGTTCCCGTGGACAAAATATCGGGAAATATCGGTTGGAAACCCCGACACTGAATCTGACCCGTCCATCTGAGGAGGACAGGTGTCAAAGGATCGGGCACCGTCGACACTTTGTTCATTGGGAAATCGGGAATCCCGTAGACAAGTGATTTGTGCACTTTGATATCGTGATCCGTGAAACCCCGATCAGTGGGGGACAATTTTCAGCACAACAGAGAAGGAGGACAGCGGCGTAGTGGAGGCCAATTGTTAGCGTAACGGAGCGTCGGGATTTGGACGATCGAGAATCCCGCAGGTGTATGCATTGGGGCATCACAAACCCCGTAGCCCCGATGGGTTAAGGCTGTGGTCACAGAGACAGGTTATATGGACCATGCTCTAGCCAGGAGGGCTAGCACATAAGGGGGAACATCGGGTTTAGAGGACTGAAATCCCGATAGGAAGGTAAGGCCACAGTCGCAGAGGAATGGTTATATGCGACAGGAGTTAAGCTCAGGAGGGCTAGCGCATAAAGAAAAAAGAGCTCATCGAAAATCGAAGAATCAGAGTTTTTGAGTACACAGAGATCTTGTCACACGGAATCACGATCCGCGATTTCTCGACAAGATCTAAACCGTTCATTTTGGAGGACACGTGTCAGTAGATCTCGAGGAGTTGGAGATTTGCGCCATTAGAGAGAACCCCGACAAGAGAAGTTGTGTGGGCCACAGGTGGAACTAGTGGAGGACAGGTGTCAGCAACCTGGGCAGAGTCGGGAAGTGGCATATCGGAATTCCTGAGGTCAAGGAACTCGAGACCTTTCGAGTCCCAAACCCCAGAGGAAATCGAGACCGTTCATATTAGAGGATGCGTGGCAATCATCTAGCGGCATCGGTGAAATATCCACAGGAGGGCTTCATCGGGCATCGAGATATCGGGAATTCCGTAGACACGGGATTCATGCAATACGATATTGCGACATCAACCCCGATAAGGGACAAGGCGGTGGTCTTGTGGTATAATGGTCATATGGACCAGGAATTGAGCCTGATGGGCTAAAGCTAGAAGGTGGCGCATCGGCATATAGGAGATCGGGAATCCGTGAGGGAAGGAGACTCTCGGCATCGGGCATAAGGAAACCCCAAAACCCGAAATTTAAGTGGGGAATTTCACAGTTAGGAGCAAAAGGGCTGTGAGAAATACGAAAGGCAATGTATGCACAACTAACTACATGCATATGCACAGATGAATAAATTTATAAAGATAAACGAAATAAATTGAAAGCAACATACCCAAAATCTGTACAGGGCTGGGATTACAAGAAAATCATTTTGTTTTAAAAGAAGAAATTACCATTCTTTACCACTGCGTAAGGAAGGTTTATGTAATTTCTTGATACGAATAACCCTACGTTCTTCATGAAGGTACTGAAACTGTGCACAACATGCGGATTGAATCGTACCTCTTACCATAGCTGAGGGCGAGCTCCACAAAATGTACAGACAAGGGATTGGTTCCCAACATTTCAAGGAGACTGGAATCCAGGTCTTGGATCTTATCAGGGGCCATACCAATATACTCTGTTTCTGCAAAATGAACTGGTAAAGTGCTCAGAACAACGGTGTGGATGTGAGCCATGGAAAGGGAGATTCTGGAGACCTCTGAGCAGAGGAAAGGTAGAACTGTGGTGGACGAAAACTGATGTGAGGAAATTCCCAGCGGATGAGAAAGTGGGACAGAGGAAGAACACGTAGAGAGTTGAAAGGTTGACAGGTGTAGAAATTGGGGGTTAGATACGAGGGAGCTTATGAAAGCCAGACGAACACGTGGAACCCATGCGTGCCCGAACCCTTGTGTATACGTTCAATTATTGTATATATATATAATATAAAGTGTTAAAAATAATTCAAAGTAAATTAAATAATTTAGTATAAATAATTTATATATATATATAAGATTAAGTTAGTATAAAATTTAAAGTAAAGATAATTTGAGTTAAATTAGTGTAATAATAATTTTAAAATTAATTATTTTATTTAGTGTAAGGTTAATCTACCTTAAAATTCGATGTTAACCAAGATTAGATGCTTCATCCTAACCCAAACCTAGCCAATTCCCCTGATGGAGTAACGTCTGTTTACAGACAAGTAAAGAAAACTTACGCCTAACCCTGTTTCTAAGTTTAAGTAGCACCAATTTGAAACGTCCTGGAACTCACCCTGATAACTTTGGGGTGATGCAGGTTAAGTCATACAAGATGGCTAGGACTCGAAGGGGTCGAGGTAGGGGAGCATCGTCACAGGCACCACCGACGCCACCCACACCATCAACACCACCGACACCACCAGCACCATCACCACCATCGCCCGAACTAGCCCTCATACTGCGCTCGTTGGAGGCCATTAACGAGACTTTAAAGGGGCGCCAACTAGCAGGGACTGAAATGGAACCCCCAATATCTGGAACGGGTAATCCAGAAGCATCAAGGAACTCAAGGGGAGAATTTCCACCTGAAGACATCATGCGAGAATTGCAGAAGATCAAACTTCCGGAGTTTGCCGGAGGTCGCGCCAGTGAATGCGCGGAAGCATAGTTGGAAGGCATGACAAGATGTTTTGCTTTAAGAGACTATGTGTCCAACTTGAAGGCAAAGATCACAATTTTCCAGTTAAGAGATAGCGCCTTGAACTAGTGGGGCAACTTGGAAAGACAACTACACCTTACCCCAGACACGGTATCTTGGGAACTTTTCGAGGAGAGGTTCCGAAGGAAATATCTACCAGAATACTACGAGGAGAAACAAGTAGGGGCATTTCATGCCTTAGTACAAGGAAACAGAATGGAAGAAGAACATGAGATCAGGTTTATGGAGCTGGTCAAGTATGTTTCGTATATGGACAATGACCAACAACATGCAGAGCGCTTCGTTTATGGATTGAACCCGAAGATAAGAGATATGGTGCGGATGTGGAAACCATCTTCAGTAGCGGAGGCCGTAGAAAATGCGCGTTACGCAGAAGAACACATGAACTTAATAGGGGGTGCAAGATCGACATTTCTGCATCGCCCTGGATTTATAGGAAAGACCCTAAGGACATTTCTTAGGGGAGGGGGCTCAAGGCCACCACCTTATGGTAACAGAGTCGTGCCAAGGACAGTAGCTGCAGGGATTTCAATGGAAGCTAGTGCAGCATCTCGTTCACCGCCAACGGTGCAGACAGGTCCATGACCATCTCAGGGAACAACTAGTAGGGGCAGGAGTTCCAGGGGAAGGAACTCATTTCAAAGACAGACACATAACAATGCACAGGTGCAACCTGGTATTACCTGTTGGGGGTGCGGGGGACTCCATTACCAGCGTGACTGCCCAAAGTTAAAATCAGGGTTCGTGCATAGAGAAGGAAAGGCATCGATGGGGAGAGCAAGTAGCAACCATCAGATTTACGCAGCGGTTAACAACCGCCAGGCCGAACATCAATCCATAGTAGTAGAATCCTCAGGTACACTAAATCATGTTAGTGTTAAGATTTTGTTTGATTCTGGTGCGACAGATAGTTTCATTTCACCATCTGCATTAAAAAGGAGTGGGTTGGCAGCCTACGAGCACGATGACTTTAAACAAGTCGAGATGGCTTCGGGGGAAAAAAAGCTGTAGGACCTAGTGTCGATAATTGTGTAGTAGACCTAGGAGTGTGCACTACCAGGTTGAAGGTATACGTCACTGCTCTTGGGGCATATGACCTAATCATTGGA
>ML785329.1:398109-435817 GCA_009831015.1 Picea engelmannii
ACCCTAGTCACTAACCTCTATAATTTCTAACTTATAAACCCCAAATAGCTAAAGCCTAACTTATTAACCCTAAGCACCTAATACCTATATCTCACAAACATTAATCCTTATAATACTCAAACCATATAACCACTTTACTCCATCACACTATAACCCTTATCATCCCTAACACCTAACCCTTAATTCTCACCATACCTAACCCCTATAAACATTAACCCCTAATCCCTATAAAGCACAATTCTAAACCAATATAACCTTTATCTGACTTGTAACTCCTAATGAGCTTAACTACCATAACCCCTAACTCATATATTCATTAACCTTTAACTCTTATAACATTTATAATGGATAAACCCTATTCTCAAACCCCTATAAACCCTCACTACTATTACCTTAATTGGTATAAACCCTATAACCCTTAGAATACCTAAATTAAACAAATATGACCTTTAATCCTAAAACTCTAATCTATGATAACCCATGAACCATAAGCCCTAACCAAAATAACCACTAGCCAATATAATCATTCTAACCCTTAATTTTTAATTATTATAACCCTTGATTGCTATAATTGATATTGCCCCCAAGCCACAAATTCTAAAGCCCATTACCCATTTAACCTTTGTAACCATGAACCCATATAAACCATGTCAATCCTAACCTATAAACTATGTTACCCTTAATCCCCAACAATTATAACTACTGACCCCTTTAACCAATATAATTTATAAACAATACAACCCCTAACCATTATAATTGTTTTAACCACTAACCACATAAATCACAATCACACTTAACCCTTAACTCCTAAAATCCTTGACCCTTTACAAGTTATCTATATAACCCATGTTACGACTAACCTCAATAAATATTAACTTTTATCCAATATCAACCCATTTCCACTAACCCTTATAATATCTATAGCTTCTAGTTTCTATAACCCTATTAACCCTAACCGTTTAGCTATATCCAATAATAGTTATATACATAAACCCCACTAAACTTATATCACCCCTAACACTTAACCCTTATAACCCTTAAATTTGAAAACCCCAAACCATAATAACTCCTTACACATATTTCTTATAATCTCTTAACTCTTTTAACACTTAGAATTTATAACCCTTAACCCCTAATCATTATAAAGACAAAATCCTAACTTGTGTAACCCCTAATCCTTATGAACCCTTACCTCCAATGCCATCAACCTATACCTACATTCTTAAAGAACATAACCTCTAGCCCTTAAAAACCCCTTTATCCCATAACACTTATATTCTCAATCACCCTTTACCCTAATAACAACTAATACCAAACCCCTATAATTATTATTCTATAAATCACATAAACACAAATAACTATTAATCTGGATGCCTAAATCCTATAACCCTTGAACCTTATAAATCTTACCCACTAACCCTATACCCCAAGCACATATAAAGCATAACCCCTTGAATCCCATAGATTTATAACCCTTAACGCCAACAACCCATAAAACCTAATCATAACTCTTATAAGCCCCAAAATTTAACCTTATAATTCCTAAATCTCTATCCTTGTAACTATTTTAACCAGTGTTATCAACATCTCGATAATATCACGATGTTGGTGATATTATCTTCAAAATCAGGGTCGGCAATATTTTTCAATATTTTCATGCTTACAACATTGTTTTTCATTCTTACGACATTTTCCGATATTTTTCCTGATGTTGCCAATATTTTTGTCTTCAGACCCTTGGTGATATTTTGTCGATGTTTGCAACATTGATTTTAACCATGCACATTAATTATCCATAATCCTCATCCCTCATAATTCCTAACCAATAACCATTAATACATAAAACCATCCAAATAAAAACCCCTAAACAACTAGTCTCTAACCAATATCCTCTAATCCATATAATTCTTGAAACCATTAACACGTATAGCCCCTATTACCCCTAAACATTATATACCTTAACACCTAACCCATAATTCATATAAACCTTAATCCATAAACCCACTAACCCCTTTAACTCCTAATCCATAAACTCACTAACCCCTTTAACCGCTAATCTCTAATCCTTATAACCCATAACCCTTTAACCCCTAATCTCTAATCCTTATAACCCATAACCCTTTAACCCTTAAAATAAATAAACCTATGATAAATCCTCTAACTTCTACATACCCAAACCCCTTTAATCTCTATCCCCAATAATGTCGTATTCTTAAATTATATAAGTCTTAACACTCATAATATCTAACCTCAAACTCTAGTAACCCCAAATCCCTTGTACAATCCCTAACCATTATAATTAGTGTGACTCACATATTTCACCCTAAACCTCTATAAAAATTAATCCACAACCCCTATATCCCTTAACAATTATAACCCTTATCAACTAATAACTAATATAAATTAACCCATGGAACCCTAAACCTATAACACTTTTAATCCATAATGTCCAATAATAACCCTTATAACCCTAATCTCTAATGCATATAATTCTAATTTTGAAACCTATTACCTATAACTACTTCAACCCCTATATCCCTCTAACCCCTAAGCAATGAAATGTATCACCACTAACCCTTATAATGGTATCCCCTAAGTCCATTAACCCCTTACCCATAACCCCCGTAACCATTAGCAACTAACCCTTATAACCCATAATCGCTATGAACCCACATACCACAGTGACCTTAATCCCTAACCATGATATGCCTTAACAAATATTAGCCTCGTCAACTAATAACTATATAGACTTATCCATGAATCCATAAACCTATAACCTTTATAACCTAAAAAACATTTAGTTTCTAATGTCCAAACCATGACATTATAAACACAAATCCCTAACCCCTATAACTCCAATTTCTGAACATATTACCCTAACCATTATATACCCTCTATCCCCTAAACTCTATGAGACCCAAACCCTTAAAACTCATTATCCCTAACACCTATAATGATTGTAATCCCTTTATATACTACACTACATTGCACCATAATATAAGCCCTACACTTCTTGCAAACCAAGTAACACCATTCAAATTAGACACAATATTCTTGGGACGAATTAGCTATACTATCGACAAAAAATTTTCGTCGATAGTATAGAAAATTCGTCGCAATATTATTTACATTCATCTCTCTTGCGACGATATCAAATGATGCTTGGATTCATTTCATATTTGGTTTATCAACTTGAAATCTCAATTTGATACTTTGCAAGCTCGCTGGACCTTCAATCAAATACAAATATGAAACTTGGAATCATTAACATATCTACTAGAACATATGAAAAATAGGGTTTATGGTTTCCATGATGAATTGATGATGGAAGAAAGTGGGCGTGTCAGTCAAATTTGAGTCCAAAAACCCTCCCATATCGTTAAGGCATGCAAATAGTGTATCCAGGTCAAATTTCAATGCATACAGATACAATTTGAAAACATTTCAATGTTGGCCCCATTCACATGTCACTGTTGTCTGCCTCTAGTATCTTGATGGTGTTGATTAAGAAATCAATGAAATAGATGGATTTTTCATCACAACTATGACGCAGATACATTGTATATACATTAATGTAGAACCTGAAAGAAAAATGAATAAAAACTGACGAAAGCCTAAAACCTACGTCAACCAAATTGGGTACTTTGAAAGAAAATTAGGGTTTATGGTTTACATGATGAATTGATAATGGAAGAAAGTGGGTGTGTCACTCAAATTTGAGTCCAGAAACCCTCCTATATCGTTAAGGCATGCCAGTAGTCTATCCATGATAAATTTCAGTGCATACAGAAACTGTTTGAAAAAATTTCAACATTGGCCCCATTCACAGGTCCCTATTGTTGGTGTCTAGTCCTCATGCAATTTTCGTTCCTCGTTCCTCGTTATTTTTGTACTAAACATACTAATGGCATAAAATGTCCCACACAAAGACCAAATTGATATCCGCTACATAAGTCTTTTGTCTTTTTTCAACGACTATGTAATGAATCTCAATTCTAAGAAGATTCAAATAGGACCTAAGAACGTTAAGTTATTTCCTTAACCATGGGTGACAAAACACTATCATTCAATAGTAAAATTGTTACATTTCATTGTTTGGCATCATGTGTACTAAGGGCTTCAACCACCATATCTACAAAGGAAACATACCAAGAATATTTGTCTTATGAACAATATATGGTACTATCCATTTTGAGGTTTTGCATAGAGATTGTTCTTATAACTACACTACATTGCACCATAATATAATCCCTACACTCCTTGAAAACCATGTAACACCATTCAAATTAGACACAATATTCTTGTGACGAATTAGCTATACTATCGACGAATTTTTTTTGTCGATAGTATAACAAATTCGTCGCAAGATTATTTACATTTGTCTCTCTTGCGACGATATCAAATGATGCTTGGATTCATTTCATATTTGGTTTATCAACTTGAAATCTCAATTTGATACTTTGCAAGCTAGCTGGACCTTCAGTCAAATACAAATATGAAACTTGGAATCATTAACATATCTACTAGAACATATGAAAAATAGGGTTTATGGTTTCCATGATGAATTGATGATGGGATAAAGTGGGTGTTTCAGTCAAATTTGAGTCCAGAAATTGTTAAGGCATGCGAATAGTCTATCCAGGTCAAATTTCAATGCATACAGATACAATTTGAAAACATTTCAACGTTGGCCCCATTCACATGTCACTGTTGCCCACCTCTAGTATCTTGATGGTGTTGATTAAGAAATCAACGAAATAGAGGGATTTTTCATCACAAATATGACGTAGATACATTGTATATACATTAATGTAGAACATGAAAGAAAAATGAAGAAAGACTGATGAAAGCCTAAAACTTGCGTCAACCAAATTGGGTACTTTGGAAGAAAATTAGGGTTTATGGTTTACATTATGAATTGATTATGGAAGAAAGTGGGTGTGTCACTCAAATTTGAGTCCATAAACCCTCCCATATCATTAAGGCATGCCAATAGTCTATCCATGACAAATTTCAGTGCATACAGAAACTATTTGAAAAAATTTCAACGTTGGCCCCATTTGCAGGTCCCTGTTGCCGGTGTCTAGTCCTCGTGTAATTTTCGTTCCTCGTTCCTCGTTATTTTTGTACAAAACATACTAATGACATAACATTTCCCACACAAAGACCAAATTAATATCCGCTGCATAAGTCTTTTGTCTTTTTTCAATGACTATGTAATGAATCTCAATTCTAAGAAGATTCAAATAGGTAACAATATTGATGAAATCTTATACGATCATGATGGTATAAAAATGAAAGAGATTCTTTTGGTTTCAAGAATAATTTATCCTATACTGAATTAGGCCAACCACGTGAAGGTGGAAGCTCACATGGCCCCTCCCCTCCCCCTCACATCACTCTCAATCGATCCTCAAAACCCAATCTATAAAATATAAAATAATCAAAAGCAACGTCCTATTAAGATTCATGCATAGAAACTACAAAAACAAAAATTAATGAAGGTAGATGAAATTATGTGTTTCTAAATGATATTTTTAGTTTACCATGTAATTTACTATATTGACAACTATTTTCATGTTTCAAATAATAATTAAACAACATGTAACCTAAGATATAAAAATGTCGCATAAAACTTAAAAACATGTAATTAACCCATGACATTAAAAGTAACTTATTTTAAGAGAATAATTCATACATATTAAAATATTATATAGTCACGTACCTAATCCAACATCAACATCTGTGTAATCATCCTTATTCTCTATCTTGATCTTCTTCATTGAAATCGACATCTGTATCATCAACCGGTTCTGAAACGATGTTGAAAGAGTTGATGATATAATCATCGTCATCAATGTCATTTTCGAGCATATTTTCATCGACATGATCATCAGGAATTGCAATATTGTCTCCTATGCCTAGATCATGATCTTCTTCATCTTCTTCATTTGTTGACCCTCCATGATCTTCCGACTCTGTCTGATCTGTCGAACCATCATCTTGATCTTCACTATCATCTTCTTACTATAAATGAGTATACTTAATTGGCCTTCCTCTTGGATCATATCTAACAACAAATTACCAATCCCTTTCGCCTGGAACATTTGAGTAAAAGACCTGTTCACATTGGCTTGGAAAAACATAGTGATCATGTCCTCTTTCAAACATCGTTGTTTTGATCATTGGAAATCTGTTGGCATGTTGAATAACAATTCTTTCCTTATCACGTTCATGCATTTGTAACCTATACCATTTGACATCGAACAAAACTAATTTGAAGCAATTAAAGTCACACTCAAGGAAACATTAGTAACCTAGAATACTGCAGTTATCCGACTATCAGAAGTTTTCATGGTTTCATCCAATTGTTTGATGCGAAATTTACGACCATTGCACCACATAGCCTTATGGTGTTTCAACTGCAATATGTCAGATATGTAAAATATGCATTGTCAATTAATAAATTAACATATATTTATATAACTTCAAAAGTATCTGAAAAACATAGTACACATGTTGTCACATTAATATAATATAAAATAACTGAATAAAATGGGTGAATTTGCTTACCTGTCCATCTTTCAAACCATATTCTAGATCAATTTCCCTTTGCGTAACATTGGCATCTCCATTATGACAATCTTCTCTAACCAATTCAGACAATCGTTTCCATGATAACCTACCTCCATTATGTTGTTTACATCTTTCGATCCATACATTCATCCAGTCAAGATTGTTTGCAATGTATAAATGCAGTGCATCCCACTCTAAAGAAACTAAATAAAAAAAACATAATTCACCAATATTAAATATTAGTTATAATGTATGATCATATACACAAAAAACGAAACTTTATATGTATTATTAATATAAATTTTCATAATTATTAATATATTACCTCTCATTTTTTTCATTCTACCTTTCCCCAACAGATGCTCCCGATCTTCAAATTTTTTTATGGAGTTCACATCCCAAATGCGATCCACTACATGCATAGTTGGCACTGCTAATTTAGGAAGACACTGACTAATATACACCATGGATTGATATACCATATATCCCTCCACCATAGAACCCTCAGGACGTGCTCGTTGTATAACCGACACCTTCAATGATTTCAAGTGCCTCTCCACCATCCACATTGACCTTGTGTGAACAGGTCCACAAATTTCAATCTCCTCAACTTGGTGTATGAGGTAGTGTTCTTGTGCATTGAAAAATGTAGGAGGTATATACTTTTTCATTTCACACATTAGACGAGAAATTTCTCTCGTCCAATACTTTATATCATCTTCCTGGATTTATTTCAATGACAACCATCTACATGAGATCGCGACACAAGAAAATAGCATGTTTCAACATAACATATTATAATATATTACATTACATTACAAGTAAAACATGTGTCATTAAGTACAACAATAATTTGAAAGAAAATTTTGCATATAAATCACAACTACGTCTTACCTCATGTATTTTCCAAGATCATATATAACTTGTTTGGCATTGTTGTCAAAGTCGTTTGGGAGAGATAGCGGTAGAACATACTGTAACAACAAAATGAATCATTATTTGTTTCGACCAAAGTAGAAAAGAAAACAAAATAAAAATAAAAGATCTATAAGGCCAATATATATAAATATGTATACCAAAATTATTACCTTAATGAAGGTATTTCAATCATGTGTTTTTATCCCACCAAATTCACCTTTCTTCGTTAAGATATTTGATATGTTTGAAGCAAAACCTGTGGGAAATTTAATTCTTTGAATGACCTCTTTTACATCATTACTTTATTGCTCTGTTAATAACCATGGAAGGTTATTTCGGTCTAGTACTCCATATGATCTATTTGAATATCAGATCACACTTCGCATTGCATGATTGGCTTCCTGAATGTCAGTACAAATTTTGAAATTTTTTTCTTTGTCCCTCCTACCATCTATGATTCGCCATAACATTTTAGTCACATTCTTCCCAATATGCATTGTATCAAACAAATGAGCTATTTTTAGCTCCTCATAGTAGGGAAACCTCATGAATTGAGTGGGATAAGATTTCATTCCTCATGGAAGCCCATTATTAATACCTTCATGATGATTGCGGCATTCATGAAGCACAAAAGAAATCACAAAAATAATTATCAAATACGGTAAAATAAATTCAATAATTAAAATAAACATTCAAAATATTACATGATATACGATACATTATGAAATTGAGTACCTTAACGATTTCTATTATATTCCAACCTCCATAGGTGAGGTGTCATTCTTCGTGGTTTTAAACTAGTCTCTTCTTTCCCATTGAAAAGATGTTTTTCAGCAGTACGATGCCTATGGTTCTTAGGAAGAAGGTGCCTATACTCATCAAACAGTATCTTTCCTAAAATTTTTGAATGTCGATACTTCATCTTAGGTCCACAAACTAGACATGCAAATTTACCCTTTGTTTGAAGACCTGCAACAAATGGATTAATGTCAATTATACGATGAGATTATTTAAAAATTAAACATGCACCATGATCACATTACAATATTATATAGTATTAAAGAGAAATATTAGAGTGCTACATACCACAAAAATGTGTCAGTCCAGGGGCATCATGAATTGTCCATAAAAGTATTCCACGGAATTTAAATTTCTTCTCCCTGATTGGTTTACACATGTCATACATTGTGATACCAACCCATAGCTTTAGTAGCTCGTCGATAAGAGGATCGATACATACATTCATATCTTTAACCTGGTACTTACCTAATTGTTTGAAATTACACATAATTACTATAGGAATGATATCATGTAATATATATAACGAAATAAATAAATAAAAGACATTATGCAAAAATTGAAACAAATGAAAATGTTAAATTCAAAAAATTAATGTAAACAAATACCTGGAACAGTGATTGTCAACATTATGTGCTCCCTCTTTATTGACATCCAAGGAGGAATGTTATTGTTGATAACAAAAATAGGCCACACTGAGTAAATAGACCTAAGCTCTCTTAATGGATTAACACTGTCAGCAACCAATGGAAGCCTAACATTACGAGGTTCATCTTTGAAATCTGCCATTTTTCCTCAATTTCCCTAAATGCAGAACCATAGGCAGGCATTCGAAGAACACCATCTCTACTCCTGTTACATGCATGGTAATCCATAAATTGTTCTATGCTTTCACACCTAAACAATCACTGCAAACGTGGAATTATGGGAATATGGCGAAGAACCTTTCAAGGCACCTTTTTTGTTACTTGATCGGTTCGATATCTATTGATAAGACATTGCGGACATTCTGTTTTCGAAGCATGTTGTCCATAATATATAATATGGTCATTAGGACATTCATATGTAGTTTGATAATCCATTCCAATGTCTTTCATAATGGCATGCAAACCTCGATATGTGCGAGGTAAAATATTTGACGACGGTGACAAAAATTCACCTAACAATCTACAACATAACAAATAACTAGTTAATGTAAGAATATTAATTGTAAAAATTGCATTCTTATTTTACACATTAATTAACACTAAAAACAAATAGAAAAAAATCAATAGTTATGTATAATATGAGATGAAACATATTACATACCTTAGTATCTGTGTCATACAAGTGTTCGACAAATTATTGATAACCTTTAAGTTCACTAGAAACAATGTAGTGGAGAGAAGATTTTCTCTTGGTCCTTCATAAAGTCGTTTATTTTCCTTTTCTAATAGAGGTTCATCATAAATACCAGCATTTTCCCCATCCTCATCCGACTGCAAAAAAAAATCTTGGATCATTTGATTTGTCCCATCATCTTCTTCCATGGGATAATTAACTTGATTTGTCCCATCATCTTCTTCCACGAGATCCTCATTTGCTTGGTCATGATGATCATGTTCCTTAGCTTGTACAACATCATTTATACTAATACTTGGTGCAATATTCTGCGGAAATCTAGAGGGAAACTCTAACTTTGTAATTACAAACAATCATGCAAAATTAGTGTATACTATAACAAACATTAAAACAATATATATATAATTTTATATAAAATTGACAAAATAAAAAAAGATAATGAATATATAGATAATTACCATGGGACGATATTCATTCGATCCGCCATCAATGTGCCTATATTTCCTACAATGTTTTGTAGCTGTTGCTATTAAAATTCTTACGGGACGTACGAGTCAACATTTTTTACAAGGGCAATAACATCTACCATCACCCTTTTCACCAGCTTTAATTTTTTCTCCACCTCTAACAACATTCTGCGACATTATTCCACACAAAAATCCCCTTTCGGAACCATCGATGTTATAGCAAGATTGCCGCAACATATTTAAATCGTCAAATATTTATAGTCCAATTTTAGGTCACAATCGTCACAATTGCGATGACCGTGACCTAAAAATATTTATTTTTTCTTACCTATTTATTTTAGGTAATTTTTAACGGTCAATTTTGAATGTTAGGTAATTCGTCGCTCTTGCGATGAACGAACTACATGCATTTATCTTGTGAAGAAAATTGACCATATTAATTTAGTCAAAGTACATGCGTTGAGCTAGCGACGAATATGGGGTGGATTTAGAAAAATTGAACTTTTTCTCTTGCATGTTGCGACAAAAGAGTACTTTCATCGCAGGTGGTCGTCGCAAAATTTTCAATATGTAGTAGTGTAATGAGAAGCTTATGAAAGCCAAGGAGAAACAAAAAGGATTTAACATCAAGTTAATGCAGAGATTGGACATAATAGAGAAGAAGACGGATAAGGAGAATAAGTCAAGCAAATCAAGGAGTCATTGCATTGTTGGATGAAATACTTATTTACTCAAAATCTGAAGAAGAACATGAGCATCACTTGAGGATGGTGCTACAAGTATTGAGAGAACATCAACTATTTCCAAATTTGAGCAAGTTCTCATTCTATAACCAACTATAGATACGTTACTTGGGGAATATTATTTCAGAGGAAGGGATTGCAATGGACCCGGAGAAGATAAAAGATATTGAAGGAATTTCTCTGAGGTGAGATCATTCATGGGACTTGTAGGTCACTACAGAAGAATTATTGAAATAGTCTCAAATATTCCACACCTAATCACTTGCAAAATAAGGGTGTGAAGTTTGAGTGGACATTGGATTGTGAAAGAAGTTTTCAACACTTGAAGTATTTGTTGACTAGTGCTCCAATATTGAGGATTGTTGATCCAAACGAAGACTTCATTGTATGCACAAATGCATGCAAAGAAGGACTTGGTGTATTTCTTAGTTAGAATGGACATGTGGTGTGCTACGAATCAAGAAAATTAAAGGAACATGAAAGACACTATGATACTCATGATTTGGAATTGACAGCCATAGTGCATGCCTTGGAGATGTGGAGGAACTACCTCATGGGGAAAATATTCGAGTTGAGGATAGACCATAGTGGTCTAGAATATTTATTTGGACAACCAACTTTAAATGGTAGGAAGAGCAGATGGTTGGAATTCCTCAATGAATATGATTTTGATATAAAGCATATCAAGGGTAAGGAGAACAAGGTGGTTGATGCACTCAGTAGGAGAGTGCATGAGATGCATGTTACAACCATTATCATGTACCAAACAAATTTTAAAGATAGAATTATAGAGGCTACAAAATCATATCAACAATACACAGAGATAAAATGGAAAACTATAAGCTGGAAAATGATGAAATTGTCATATACAAGGGAATAATTTATGTGCCAAATTCTTAGGAATTGAAAAGTATGATATTAAAATAAATTCATAATATTCCTTATGCTATAAACCCAGTTTACCAGAAGACTATTATAGTTGTCAAGAGACAATATTATTGGTTGGTTATGAAGAAATAAGTGGTTGATTTTATTGTTAGGTGTTTGGAATGTCAAAAGGTAAAGACTGAGCATAGACACCTAGTTGGATTTCTACAACCATTACCCATTCCTGAGTGGAAATGGGAAGTTGTAATGATGTATTTCATCACTAAGCTTCCCAGAACAAATAATAAACATGATTCTATCATGGTAGTGGTGGATAAGCTTACTAAATTTTCCCATTTTATTCCAATGAATCTCACTCACAAGGCATCTAACATCGCTGATATTTATATGAGAGCAATTGCTAGGCTACATGGTGTTCATAAGACAATTGTATCTAACAAAGATCCAAAATTTACATCAAATTTTTGGAAAGGATTATTCAAGGAATTTGGAACCAATCTAAATTTTAGCACTGCTTATCATCCAGAGTCAGATGGGAAAACAGAAAGGATGAATCGGGTGATAGAGGACTTGCTAAGGATGTATGTGATGGATAAGTCATCCAAATGGTAGGATTACTTGCATTTGGTGGATTTTGATTACAAAAATGAGTATCAAGGATCTCTAAAGATGAGCCCATTTTAGGCACTTTATGGAAAAAAGTGAAACACGCCAATGAGTTGGGACAACCCAACCAACAGAGAAGTGGTTGGACCAGAATTACTTAGGGAAATGGAAGAGCAGATGATGAAAATAAAAAAAATTTAAAGGATGCCCAAGACAGGAAGAAGAGTTATGCAGATAAAGGAAGAACTCACAGAGAGTTTAATGTGGGTGACCATGTGTTGTTGAAATTAAAGGCCAAGCGAAGTTCCCTAAAGTTGGGAAATTGTTCCAAGATGGAAACATGTTATTGTGGGTTGTTTGAAATCCTGGAGAGAATTGGTATATCTGCATATATGATTTCCTTACTGGCATCGATGTGCATTCATAATGTATTCCATGTGTCTTTAATTAAAAAATATGTACTTGATGTTAATCATGTCATTGATTGGAATGTGATTCAGGTGGAGCAAGAAGGAGACTTCTGAGTTCAGTTGGTATGCATATTGGATCAAAAAGTCAAGCTACTAGAGAATAGATCAATATGACTGGTAAAGGTTTAGTGGACTTGTTATATTCCCAAGGATGCAACCTGGGAAAATGAGGATGCTATGCGGGCAAATTACCCACATATTTTTTAATATTTGTGAAGTTTTGTTTGTACATATGTATATAATGCACTAAGGATAGTGCATAAATAAGGGGGAGGGGAATGTAATACCCTTAGGCCTTTAATTTCAACAACACATGGTCACCCACAACCTGAAAGGCCAAAGAGCCTTTTTTTTGTAAATGTGGTTATTAGGTTGGTGAGCCAGAAGATGAAAGGCCAGGGAGACTATTTTTTGTAAATGTAATCACACTCGGTTTTAATGAAAAACATCATTGTTACAGACCATCCATGTAAAAGAGTATGGGGGGGGGGGTAAAATCCACTCAAATAGGAAAGGGCATACATGCAAAGAATATAACACATACCCAACATTCTCCCACTTGTTGTTTTATTTGCATCCAAGGGTCCAGGGGATTATGTAGTCACCAATCTAGGGTAGGGGCTAAGAATCTAGAAAAGGGGCTAAGATAAAGGGGCTTAAGACAAAAAGGAATATTTTATCAATATCCCTAAAAGTAAAGTCTAAATTATGGGAGATTGCATTTTATCCTAAGTCCCTATGAAGAAATGTATCACCATATGAGGGAACCCATGTGTGGCCCATGTAGTTTCCAACATGACAAGTGTCAAGTTGGAAACATGCACATAAGTTTTGGGGAATTTAGCTCATTCATCCACCATTTGATCATTATTCGGACCTCACCTCATTATTGTCACCGGGACTTTCATTCTACCATTACCGTACATGTACCTATAGTAGGGAGAGCGTTGGAATTGGATTGAAGAGGCAGGTTGTTAGGCCTGTAGGACATTGAAGAAGTGGGTTTTCAAGCTCGTGGGACATTGAAAAAGCGGGTTGTCAAGCTCGTGAGCATTCTCTCCAAGGGAGATAATTTTGGGGGAATTGCTCCCCAAGGTTCCACATTGTAGCTATAGGGCTCTAATACTTCCTGTCCAACCTGTTGTTGAAGCCTCAGAAGGGAAGTGGGGCAGATGAAGGATTGTTGAGTAGAGAATGGGAATACTTCTTGGGCTGGGACATGCATATGGGGAATGAAAGATTGTAGGTTGTTAGTTTGAGTTGGCACATGAGTATGAGTTTTATGTTGTCTGAGAGACCTTAGCCTGGTTAGGTTTTCCTTACCCGGGTGGAGTTTATCCCCAACTCGAGGTTGACCCACTGCTGAAATTTTATGAGAAATGCGTTATAAGGTTGGAAGGAACATGGAATGTCTGCATGCAGTTGGTGTTCTTTTATAAAATATAAGTGTCATTTATGATCTTGTTTAATTAACTATGTGTTAATGATCAGTTTTTTGTTTTGGGTTTTCCCTGTATAAGTTGCATGTGTACATGGTTATTAGTTTGCATGAGTTTATACATTTTTAGATTATTATCCTACATTAATTTGAGCATTTGCAAAATTATATCAGTTACTTAAATGGTATCAGAGTTCAGAAAATTTCGTGTGGCATTTCCCAACATAAGTCTAGGGATGCTACACTCTTCCATCACCAACATAAGATATTCTTACAACATATCATAAAAGGCAATAAAGAATTCAACTGTCCACCCATCTAGCCCTAGGATCTTCTATTTTTTCACATAATCCAAACTTAGATTTTAATTCATCTTCAAAGATGTCTTCCATCATTAAATTGTTGTCTTCTTCGTTAACAAAACTAGGAAAATAAGAAGATAGCTTCAAAATTTCTGCAATAATCACTTGGACTAGCTCCTTGTAAATATTATGGAAGTGGTTTGCACCCAAAGAAACCAAATATTTGAAGTTTTCAATGGATTGACCTTCATGATATTTCAATTCCCAAATGGTATTAACCATTTTCCTATGATTAGAAAAATTGTGGAATAACTTTGTATTTTCATCACCCTTCTCAATTCACACAACCCTACTTTTCATACTTTTCATCCACCACTTAGCCTCTCTCCCATCAAACATTTTTTATCTCCTTGTCTTCGATCCTTTAAGGATATTCTTCCCCTCCTATGATATTCTTCTAACTAGCTCTAAAATTCCCTCCTCCTACAACCATTGGGTATTGAATTTGAAGGGTCTAGTTGGATTTTCATTTTGTTTATCCATTTGGAAAATAATAGGGTTGTGATCTGGACTACACCCTAGCATAATCCATGTCCTAATTATGTCAATCTCTCCAATCAAATTCAAGATATTAAAAAATTGTCTAGACATTTTGATACCCTAGCCTCCCATGGCCTATTGTTCTTCCAAGTAAGCAACATTTTCACAGGTTCCAACTCTGTGTTATAGCAAGATTTTACTCACCCTATGCAAACTTGCACAAAAAGGCCTTTTTCCATTTACCTATGCAGACTTGAAGTCCCTTTTTGCAAATCCCAGAGCTAAAAACATTATTTTTCCACATGTACGCACCTTACCTATTGTACATCATGCCTATATGCAGGTTGCACCACTACAACCTTCGTACATCAATATTTGTGCCCAAAATTAAAAAATGGCGTCTGGTTTCTATGTCACATCACAAGATACATGATTCTTGACCTTCCATATACTGGAAACGTTTCGACTCGAACCTTCAATTCCAATTGAAGGCTACAAATGGGCCAAATCTGAGCTATGGAAAGGGGGAGAAGAATTCAACTTTGAGAGAAAAGTTACTCTGGAGAAATTATTCACTTCATATTGAGTCTGCATCCCTTTTCCCTTTTAAGTCTGAACACATTGTTCAGCCCCAAAGCTCTTCCCTACATGATTGAGAACCTCACTGTCTCTCTTATATGAGTTTTCCTTTGGTGGAGGATTGAAGTGGTGGAGGCCTAGCTGGAAGGGACTTATTTTCTCGGTTCTAAATCATGCTAGCACAAAAGTTTGTAATTCATTCACTTCTGTTGATTACATTTTAATAGAAATATTCTTTTCTCGTCCAATTAATATCTTGAAAATATTTGAATTGTTATTCCATGGCCGTATTTGTTATGAATGTTGATGGATTATGTTATTGAATGTGATAACATTATATATTATCACCATGTGCTTGCGTTTCTTGGCTATTGAGGACAAGTTGTAGGTGTATTGCTTTGAGTCAAGTGCTCAACGGTGGACTTCATCGAACGTCTGGAAGAGGTAGGCCTTTTATCTTGTCTTGCTAACATATTTGTTTATATAACATACCTGATATTAGAGTTGATTTCTGCAGTCATTTCCGTTTGTTGTGGTTTACCCCTAGCCATAGAGAGATTTTTCTCATAACATAATTGGCAACCATACTGGGGATATAATCTTCTTTTTTAGGGTTTGGAGTGTTTTTCTCCTTATATTTCTCTCGTTTATATTGAGTTTCTTGTCATATGACTTATTGACAACCTCTGTTCATTCTGAGTCTAAGTTTCTTATCCTTCTCCTTAACCTGGTTGTGTTTTGACACATATATGTGGGTTTTTGCCTGACAGTCGCGTACATACGTGTGTTGTTCTTCTGCAAGATACATATATATGTGTTTTTCTCCTGAACAGTCATGTACATCACCCTTTGTTGCTTGCTTTTTGGGTTTTATGGTTGTTGGGTAGGTTTTGATGATTGTTGAGTCTTCTTGGGTCTCTGTTATGGCTGTTAAGTGTCTGTGGAATGACAAGAAACCTTTCTTTGGTTGAATTTTTGGGCGGTTCCTTTCTCATCATATTTTTCATTTGATTGTCCTTGCAACTTGGGCTGGGTGTTTTATCCTTGATATCCTACTTGGTTTGTCTCTGTTTATATACAATAGAG
Source organism: Picea engelmannii (assembly GCA_009831015.1). Taxonomy (NCBI): domain Eukaryota; kingdom Viridiplantae; phylum Streptophyta; class Pinopsida; order Pinales; family Pinaceae; genus Picea; species Picea engelmannii. The sequence goes on from ML785329.1 coordinate 414,862, forward strand.
TTTTTATATCAAGTTGTTGTTCAATCCTTGCATTTTCATTCTTTTATATTGAAAATACAAAAATATTAGGCATTTTACATTGTTGGCATTTGATCTTTTGAGTTCTTATCATTGATCTTAGTACATGTAAAGGAAGATTGCATCTTGTTTAGAATTGCATAACTAAATTGAGAATTGCCTTTTGAAAAGCATATCATTTATTTTGGAATTGAAGTTAGGACTTTGCATTGTATTCATATTCATGTATTTTACTTGCTAAGTCATAACATCATTAGTTTCATGACCACACCTTTTTGAGTAAGCAAGGCCACTAAAAGTAACATTATAATTTAAAATTGATTAGTAATGATTTTATTTTTGTAGGGTTTTCCCAAACTAGCTTAGGATTTAGAGCCTTGGAATAGGATTTTGTGAGTAAAATTCTCCAAGGCTATTAAATCAACATATGTGTTTGACTAAGGGAGTGGAGAAATCCATTGTATAATCGGTAATATTAGGAGGCTCCGCTTACAATGGAGTTAAGAATGAGGTCATGTGAGGTTGGTTGAAGGGATATCCCCCGATACCTTCTTAGTGTCAGATATATTTCTGGGGATCTATTTGTATATGGGGATCTATTCATATAGGGGGATCTTGATAATACCCTTACCTCTGTGAGAGGTGGTGCTTTCGAGGTTTCAGGATTTGTGACCCTGCCCATACAGTGGAACTAACTTACAATTGTTCGCATGTGCATTAGTTATATCATGGTTACTTAGTTGCTTGACTTAAGTATCACATAGGTTACTTGCAAGGGTTATTCTGCATGTACCTGGGTCAGATAAGGGTCGGACAACACACAACCTTTATGGAGGATTACCTCTTCGAGGGGATCTGACCAACTAGTTGTTAATCCCACAAGGGCCCTTATAACTGATTCTTATACCTTCGATCTTTAGCAGAGGAGTATCAGGCCCCTCTTGAGCGAGGCATACCTACTTTAGAGAGGGAGGCCCCTTTCAGCCACTTTATCATGTTTGTGTTCATATTGGCCTTTTGATTTTATTTTGGTGTGCTCTTTGATTACTAGTTGGCCTTAGGATTTATTTTTTATATCTCGAGTCTTGAGTCATCGTGGAGACAGACCAGCTTCCCCACAGGTCTCGCCGCCTGTTACAGTTACCACCACATTTTGATTCTTTTCCTTATAAAAGGTGTAAAGTTACCAAATGTGGTACACACACCTCCACTTATCGTACTTGTGATCATATAAGGATGAGTATTGAATCGAGTCAACAAGATACTAGGAGCCCTTCAAATCCCATACCTACTATAGTTAATGGTACCCCTTCGACACCTTCAACCACAATGGTTGTAGTGTCGGAAGTTCCTATCATCACCTCTTCTCATTCTATAATGAATACTCAACCTATATCCATGAACCCTTTTGGGTCTCTTTGTCACTCACCGAGCTATAATGTTCAGTCCATCCCTATGGCCTCTAGTCCTTTTTCCTATGGTATGTCGAACTTCACATCGCAATTTTCAAAATCCATCCCAACGGCTAGTACGAATACTAGCATTGGACTTGGGGGCACAACTCCTCCACATACTCCATTCTCATTTGATGGTACTCACATCCCTCAAACAACTCCTACCATTGGAGGATTTCCTCCTGTTAACCCCAGGTCTAATCCTGTTACTTCTGGATGGAGTAACCAACCTGGTAGACAAGCTATTGTTTATGGTTTGTCCTTTACACCCACCTCCTCTATACTGATTCCAACCAACACATTTGTAATGAAGAATCCACCTTTATCCTCCAAATGCACACTCGGAGGAGGTCAATTTCATACCTTGGGAAACCCCCAACCTGGATCCACTCCGACCGGGGGCAGTTTTTACAACCCTCATCAGAACATTCCTACTGGAATGGTGCCCAACCAACCCCTTATGAATCAGTCTGGAGGAGGGTCTTATAATCCCGGATAGGGACATGGTGCTTACCAGAACCCTGGATGGGCTGTGATTCCCCAACAAGAACCTTTCGAGGGAGCTTGGGGCCAGATGTCGCAACCCTGTCTCCCTTTTTTGGCCATGCTCAATCTGCCAGACTTGTCTAAGTTAATGAACAATCATGTGTGTCATCATCCGACATGCCCCCCTGTTCCCACCAAGATTCCTTTGGATATTCCAAAATTCGAAGGCAAGAATGGTGAAGATCCTGGTGATCACATTACTACTTTTGACCTTTGGCATTCTTTGAATTCCCTTAATGACGATTCTATTTAGTTAATATTTTTTCAATGCACCCTTACGGGGGTCATCGTGAAATGGTATATCTAGCTACCTAGGGATTCATACAAAACCTTTAGTCAGATGGTCTTAGTCTTCCTAAACCACTTCCAATTGTCAGTTTGTTACGATGTTGGCTTAGAACTTATTTCGACCTTACGCCAAGACAAATCCACTCATATCTTGGATCACATCGAAGAGTGGCGTAGACAGAAGATGTTGATCAAGACTTGCATACCCCTGGAATTCCTGCTAGAGTGGTTCCTTAAGTCTCTACAACCTTATATTTCGAAGGATGTTTCTACATATGGGGTTACATCTGAGGAAGAAGAGATTTTCAAAGCCCATCAATTAGATCTTATATATGCTCAGTCTGGGATGTTATAGGATATTCTTCCAAATACACTGAGTTCAAACTATGACCCTAGAAAAAAGCCTGGGTTTCATGCCAGTGACATTGTAGGCTCTGCCAATGTGAAATACGCAGACTTGGTGACAAGCCATTTGAAAGAGTTGTCTCTAAACCATTCTATAGAAGGGCCAGATTCTTCTGTGTCCTCCAATCCCACTCAGTCGATGGATGTACATTCTGTGCAATTGTCAACTAGCCTGAATGGTAACCAACAACCAGGTGGGAATAAAAAGAAAGGACACAATAATAATTGTAAGGGTGGGAAGAATAATAATAAACCCAAGGACAATGGTAATAATGAGAAGATGAATAATAATGTTGGTGAGGGCAAGAAAGAAAGGTGGAAGGTGAAGTTTCCTTGTAACCTTTGTACAAACGATCACCTTACCCATTTATGCCGCAAAATTGCAGAAGCTACGAGGCTTTTATCTCTACCACTCGTCGTGCTGACTAATCCTTTTCCACATAACCATCACATGGCCTTGAGCTCCTCGAATTCCAGAAATGTGGTGAGTGGAAGTCAAAAACCACTGACGCAAGATGGTGACTGTTTATGCATCAATATGGTTAAATTTGAGGTTAATGTAGCCACTTTGTTTCACGATTACATTTCTCCACAGACTGTACCTGGTCTAGAGTCTCCCCCTCCTCTGGAGATGCCCTTACAGATCGAATAACCAGAGCCCTTGCCTCATATTATGAAAGGAGTAATCAAGAACTCTACCCACAATCCTAATGCTAGAGCCGCCCAAAATTACTCTATTGTTGAGGACTTGGATCAAACCCCTTGTGCGGTGTTGACTCTAGAGGAACTCAAGACGTGTCCTTCACAGAGGAATTCCTTGATATCTGAGTTAGGAGCTCTAGATCCTTGTGGCTTGAAAGTTATAAAGTCTGACATCACATATGTGAAGCCTCACTTTCCTTACCATGTGGCATTCCAAATCCGCGTGGGTTACTCGAAGTATACTATCAAGCGTATTGTTGTTGATGAAGGCATTGCAACATGTGTGATGTCCCTGGTATGTTCCAAATCCCTTGGTTCTTCGACCCTTTCTTAGTCTCTGACCATGTTGACTACTTTTGACGGTGATTCCTTCTGCCCTCACAGTATTCTTCTTGCCTTTACAGTCCAGTTAGGTGGGAAGTCGATAGAGGTGGATGTCGAGGTGGTTGATGCCTTGACTATAACTTGTTATTAGGACACAATTGGACTTATGTTATGACTGCAATCATATCTTTTGTCTTCTGTACTATTTTTTTTCCTCACAATGGGAAGATCGTGATGATCGATCAGTCATCCTTTGCGTATGCTATTCGCAGTGTATATGTTGGACCGTCGATCCCTGTGATCAAGAATTCTCAGCCGACAACTGATAATATCGATGTTAGAATGTATTCATCCCTTATGGGTACCTTCGACCTCATGCCACCGGTTCACCATATATACCCCATGTCCAATAGGCTTGTTTTGTCAAAGAGGTATGTTCCTTTCCGCACTTCATATTTTAACGATACTTGGACCCTACCTTCCTCGACGATGTCTTGTGAAGGTCAATTACATTCTGGAATGGCCATGCCACTATCGATAACAGAGATTGCGTATCAAGTTGTTATTGACTCTCACGTCGATACCAATCATGTTACCTCGTAGACGGATGAGGAGGATCATGTTCTAGAGCCTGTGTGGGCCACTTCATCGTCTTTTTCACATGGCTGCCTCGATGAGACTTTTCTTTTTGGACAAATTTATCATTAAGGCCATGAATGGTTCTGACAGGCCCTGGGATGATATGCATCATTGCTCTTATTTTCTCCCAGAGCTTGCTAGAATTGAGAAAGATGATTTTCAATCTACTTTGAGCGAGATAGTTGGTCATGTCATGGTTCCACTTGATACGCACGACATTTATTCCAAAGGAAACATGGCGAGTATCTCCCCTATCGTCATGATATATATCTCTCCTATCCCTGACAAGATTGAAAATGTATACATCAGTGTGGATTTTTCACCAAAACAAATTCTGATCTACACCGAACTCTTCAAGGAATTCTGAGATGTATTCGCTTGGTCATATGAAGAGATGCCACAAATTGACCCTCAAATTGTCGAACATGAGCTTAAAACTTACCCAGATGCTAATGTTGTTCGACAACATCTTAGAGCTGTCAATCCTCGGAAGGCCCCTGATATTAAGGCAGAGGTAGAAAAAATTATTAATGTTGGCTTTATCTACTTGGTTCCCTTGATTGAATGGGTATCCAATCTCATTCCTATGAATAAAAAGAAAGGAACCATCCATGTATGCATGGATTTTCATGACCTGAACAAAGCATGTCCTAAAGACAACTTCTCGACACCATTCATCAATTAGATTCTCGACGAGTGTGCGGGAAGATAAGTTTTTTCTTTCATGGATGGATTTTTAGGGTATAAACAAATTCAAATTAAACCCGAGGACCAACACAAGACAAAATTTATTTGCCCTTGGGGTACTTTCTCATATCGGAAGATGCCTTTTGGCCTTAAAAACGTAGGAGCAACCTTCCAATGTGTTATGAACTTTGCATTTCACGATCTCAAGCATATAGTCAAATCCTATCTTGACGATCTTGCTGCTCACTCTTGTAAGAGAGTGGATCACCCTAAACACCTTTGACTAGTATTTGAAAGATGTCACCATTATCACATCTGGTTGAACCCTCATAAATGTATCTTTTGTGTTAGGCTAGGTTGTCTTCTAGGATTTTTAGTCTCTGAGACTAGGATCATGGTAGATCCATTAAAGGTTGAGGCAATACTTCGATTGCCTCCCCCACACACTATTTTCCAACTTCAAGGTTTACAAGGGAAAGATAAATTTTTACGACGGTTTATAGTGAACTATGCCAATATTACTAAGGGTTTCATGCATCTCTTAAAGAATGACACTCCTTTTATTTGGGATGAGCGAGCCCAGGAATCCTTTGATTCTTTGAATAAATCCTTGGTATTGACACCTCTGTTGAAGTCTTCAGACTATAGTAGAGATTACTTGCTTTATGTCACCACGTTCGAAAATACAATTGATGTAGTGTTGGTTCAGGAGTATTATGAGCTCCGTGAGCACATCATTAACTATCTCAGTCAAAACTTAGTCGGCCCTAAACTCAAATATTCTCATGTTGAAAAGATAGCTTTGGTTGTCGTTCACGTAGTCCAACGATTACGATATTATATATTTCTTTGAAAAACTATTGTTGTTGTAGATGTCAATCCATTTCAATACGTCCTTGCTAGACGTATCATAGGGGGAAAGTACAATTGATGGATTGTCATTCTATAAGAGTTTGATCTCGATTTTTCTTTTGCGAAGTCCAAAAAATCACTAGTTTTTACAAAGTTAATATCTGACTTCCCTCGATTAGACAAGGATGTTATTCATGTTGATTCATTTGTGGATGAAAACATTTTCCTTGTCTCGTCATCAGACCCCTGGTATGGAGACATTGGTCTCTATCTTCAAACTTTGAAGTTCCCTCAGCATCTCTCGCGAGATGACCGACGAAGTATATGATACCAAGCTAAGAATTACCTTATCATCGACGACACGTTGTATCGTCAAGGAGTGGAAAATATCCTGCGTCGTTGTTTAACTCACAAAGAAGTTGAGTCTGTTCTAAACGACTATCACAATGGGGCTTGTGGCGGTCATCTATTTGGGCTTGCGACGACCCAGAAAATTTTGCGATCCAGTTATTTTTGGCCATCTGTCTTTAAATATTGTGTCAAATCGGTTAGGAAGTGTCACCCCTGCCAAGTGTTCACTCAAAATATGCACTCGCATCCATCCCCTCTCTATCCAGTCATTACTGTTGGTCCCTTCACCAAGTAGGGGGTGGATTTTTTGGATTTCAACCCAACTTCGGCTGGGGGGCATCAACACTTTATTGTGGCCCTAGACTACTTTAATAAGTGGGTCCAGGCCATGCCTATAGTTAATTCTAATGGGAATACTATCGCCTTCTTCATATTCAATCAAATTATAGCCAGGTTTGTAATCTTGAGTGATATTGTCACTGATCATGGCAATCACTTTTAGAATGAAATGATGGAAGAACTAGCATCTAAACTACGGTTTAAGCATGGCCATTCTTCCCCTTGCTACCCCCAGGAAAATGGACAAGTAGAGGCCGTGAACAAGTCTCTCAAGACCATTTTTCATAAAATTGTCAACCAGAGAAAATCTAATTGGCATATCATGTTGTATCCAACACTTTGGGCATACCGAACCTCGGTCAAGACTTCCACTGTTTTTTTTCCTTTCCAGTTAGTACATGGTGTGGAGTTGATATTACTTATTGAATGTGAGATCCCTTCACTTAGATTGGCAGTTGCACTCCTACATGACACTTTTGATCTCAAACAACGCCTCATGCACCTAGAGAGTCTAGATGAGCAGCGTCGAGACGCCTCTAAAGCTATTGAAGCAAATAAAAGACATGTCAAGGTCCAATACGATAAATCTGTCTATCCTTGGCAGTGCGCTGAGGGTGACTTGGTCCTTCTATATGATCAAGCCAAAGAACCACTGGGGGAAGGCAAGTTCAAACCCATGTGGCATGGTCCCTATATCAAGCGACGTGTCTTAGAAAAATGAGCCTATGAATTAGAAGATTATGAAGAGAACATGTTGGTTGAGCCCATGAATAGGCTCTATTTGAAAAGATATTATGCTTGAGCCCCAAGCTTGAGCGCAACCCTTTGTATACTAATGTAATTTAGTGTATATATATATTCCCTTTATCTTCAACTTGCTTATCGAGTTTTCCCTTGGTTGGCAAATGTTAATGGAGTCTTCACTCTACCTAGGATTCGCAGATGGGGCCAATCATCATACACAGAACTTGGTTTCCCTACTTGGGTTTTTTACTCACCCAAGGGTCTACTGGTGTCTTTAGGTTTATTCAGGTGGCGTATGCCTAGGGCCATACACGAATAATGTGTTTGAATATAGCATTCTTATAGAACTTTTGCGTGATGCCATTTCATATGGTATTCACTCTTTAGAGGTTTGCCTGGACTCCCAGTTAGTAGTATGTCAGTTGAACGATAGTTACCGTGTGTGCGACCCTACTTTACTCTGACGATTCCTACGGGTATGACTTTTGGAATGACAATTTGATTTTATTACTTATCATCACAAATCTAGAAGTTCTAATTATGTATCTGATGCATATGATAATTTTGTTTTAAATTGGCATTTGTCACATAACTAAAGAAAAGAAAACATTTTCATCAATGAACACATTGTAACATAAGTAAAGCCGAAGAACCATGTTTTTATATATATTTCAAAAAATATGATGTTTATAGTACAAAATTGGGGATGACACCCTCAATATACATATACAACCCATCATACAATATTCATGACATCTACGCTTGTGGCACCAGATAAGTGTCATGATAGAAGACTACGGTATTTGCGAGACGCCGAAAGAGTCATACCCAAGCACAAGGCACACCCACCACTTGTCGCTGCATAGCGTTCGACAGATCCTCCACATGAACCATAGGAATCCTCTGCACCAAATGAGACAGGTTTCCCTACACGTTTTGAAGAACTCTCTTTGCGTTCCCTCCTGCTACCTCATCTCCTCGGTGCCTCTTATGATGTCGTGGAAGTCTGTCTGATCATCATGGACCTACGTCTACATCACGTACATGTTTAATTAGTACTTAACATCATCCAAAAATATTTTTGTCTCCTTATACAAAAATACAAAAAAAATGAAATATTTAAAAAACTCTGACATACCTATGTCTCCATAGTCGGACCCTGGTGGTAATGGCATGTCAGGATCTCCTCTGAAGTCAATCCCTATGTAAGGGTAGTCATCCATAGCTATCACCTATCATCTCCACCAGAAGAAGAAGTCATCATTGTAGGGTGTCGAAACCCTACCTCCCTCTACTGCCTCATCACCTCAGTCCATCGTTCCATGGATGGATCGTGAGGTCCACGTGGAATAATCTCAACTCTAGGTACCAAGCCTAGAACCCGCTCGAAGAAAAAGCTAGAAGTGAACCCTAAGTTCCTTTTACTACCCTGTTTGCATTCTGTCAGTTGGATTTTCATGTTGGCCAATAGTGAAATGCACCAGTCGTACACCGTGGGTCTCAAGCACTCCACTGAGTAGAACATAAGTGGCCTCGATGCCTGGTGCAAAGAGGCCAATCTTGTGATATGTATCAAAACGAGGACAACAATATTGAGACTTAGATTATTTATCACTCTAATGGGGAGTTGGATCCCGACCTTCTCGGTCCCTGCAATGCAATGAGAGGTTATGTATTCCTCGATTTTCATGCCACTCCCAGCTCCCCGGGCTTTGAGGTCGACCACCTCACCCCCGACGTGACAATCCCATCAAGAAATAGATGTCCTCAACTTCAATCCTTAATGGTTGTCCATCAAGGTTGAAGCTCTCACTATCCGGATCCTAGTAGTCCATGAGAAACTGTAGAAATCTCACTTGGGCCCTCATACTTTTAAGAGCCCAAAACTTGTATATCCCACATATTTTCAAGGCCATTTGGGCCCCTGGATCTTTCTCCACTGTAGCATATACCTCCTCATGTTCTCTTTCTCTCCACTCTAGCACCATCCTGAAAGAGTCACACCCTTTTTTGAGTTAGCAACCTTTAAAAAAACATTATTTATGGAAATATACGTGAGATGTAGTGTACACAATCCCGTATAGGGATGCTTATACACTGGTTTTTTTTAAACAACCACATATAAACATGCGTATACACGACCTGATAAATTGTAGCCCGCGTACACCTAAGTTTTCAAACTGTGCCACAAATAACTTAACAAATGAGAACTAATTACAAAATATAATCCACTAAAAAGAAAGAGGAGAGCAAGATGAGTTACATGGTCCAAACGGTCATCAATTCCGTCACTCGTAGCTCCCACAATCACCAGTTGAAATTCAGAGGTAATTTGGTCCAAAATACACTATTTGGGTAAAAAATACAAATGGTATAGTAAAATTGTTTTTTTTTAAACTATTTATAGAAAACATTTACCCACTTTGCATGGTTTCATCCAATATTTTGGCCTAATGGACTAATACGATAGTGGATGGACTTGGTTTTTGTAGTTTTATCCAGGGATTCTTGCAGTTTTCAGTGCCATGTCGCTCATTTGTAACTTTGGGCAGGTATTTTCGTTACCCGACATATAGGATAGGGATCCAATCCATCATGCACACTTGCATAGTCCTATGACTGTCACTCATATGCCTTAGTTACGAACCTATTTTATAGTGACATAGAACCTTCTATCTGCAACTAGAAGTGTTGTTATCGAATGGTAGATACTTACCAAACATGGGTACCCTAGTTATATCCTATTCTTCATTCGATGACCATGCAGAGATTTTTTCCGTAGGACCGAGAGTCCCTTATATCTAATACATGACTTTATGTTGAACCTCATTTATTACTCATAAACATGCTGACCTATACCTAGAGGACTCCGAAACGAGTTTGATTTAAGCTCTTTTCTGACTTGTCTCAAAAAGAGAAAAGATCGTTGAGTGATTTTGTCTCTTTCACACTCGTTAATTGGATTTGAAAGGACATCTGTTTGGTGCAAGTTTATCCCTTTTTCAAACCAATTAGACTAAGATTATGAAAAAGGACATTTTTTGGCGTTAAGTTGTAATTGCATCTCATTCCCTTACTTGCAGTATTGATCCTATTGTCGATTCTCACTTTTATGTTATAAGCCTCTCACCTTAGTAGCTTGCATCATCAGCTAAGAAGAGCCTTGTTTATATCCTTTGCAGCTTGACATGCTATACCTAGGAGGAAACATTCCCCTGAGTGTCCAGCTCTGGCATGCACCTCCTTGCATTGAGCATAGGTATGTTCCATTATTGGAACTAGTTTTGCTTACTTGAGACACTCGTTTCCTCCTCTGTATCATAGCATTCATTTGACTATGAAAAACCAAAAAAAGACGGGAGGGAAGGGAGTATTATCTTATATTGGCAGCAGTCCTGTCGCCTTTGAACAGAGAACACATTTTTTTAGTCCACTTGTCATCGAAATTTTGGGTTTAGCATGACCTTAGAAAGCGGAGCTCATTACAAAGAGTTTACTTCCCCGACTGGTTACTCTTCCATTCCCTATGGAGAGTTTGATTGATGCCTCCTGCATATCAAATTTTCATCATCGAGTCTATGCTTCCAAAGTCTTCCATGTGTCTCATGATCTTGTTCAAAGGATGTCTGTCAACCTGTGTTGGCCATTCCTTAGAAATCTTGAATTTTCATGTTGGCCATACCCTCAGTGTGTCTCAGAATCACATGAAGGTGTAGTCATATCACACACCTTGGTCCTACTTTCCTCATTGGTAGGTAACCTTGAACCCATATTTCATCATTGGTCATTGACTGGGTGGTTTCCCTTGTGTTCGACGGAAAGACATATATTCACACATTGGGATTCGTTCAGTGTCTTGGATGCCATTATCCCTATTGGTGGTTTCCTCTCCTTTGTCAGTAGTTTTCCTTATTGGCTACTATTCAGAGGGTATTTTTCGTGTACCGCTTGCATCTGGAACATGTGAAAGACGCACAGGGTCATCAGTTTGTGAACATGTTCTTTGTCCGATTTCCTCCAAATCATCAATCTTCTGCTTTGTACCTCATGTTGAATGATGAGAAATGCCTTAATGCTCTCCTTTCAGCGGGTCTCCTTCCATCGACTTCAACTCATCTATTCTGGAGACGATACCTAGAGTCCTATGAGTACCTAGAGGCTTACAGTCATTAGTGTCAGGTTATCTTTCCATTGACAGTTGGGAACACATCAATGTATCTTGATCGATGGATTCTTCAAGTGTTGGACCCCGACACCTCTATTCACACTTGTAAGAATGTACTCGGTGCCTTGATAACTAATTTCATCATTGGTAGGTTGTCTCACATTTGTTAATGGTATACCTCAATGACCAGTAATCAAACAAAGTCTCATTGTGTTCGACCTCAACTCCTTTATTCACATGATGTAGACTTGCACCTTTGGCAGATTGTGCAGAAGACTTGAAGACATCAGTTCATAGTCACAACTTTCCTAAGCTATTACTACCTTTTATTGGACCAGTACCTATGTGACTTCAGGGAGATCAGATTATACTCCATTGTATACATATATCTTCAGATTGATTTTGAGACTGGTTTTACTGGGCCTTGTTTGTGACTATGACAACCTTTGGAATGTAGCCACCGTTTTATTTCCTATTCATGGCCATGGACAGTTGTTTGGTATATTTTCACATGGATCTGCAATGTAATTCAAATTGGTAGCCATGTGTGCAAAGTCAGTATAGATTATAATGAGAAACTAGTTCTTCCAACTGGGTCCCCATTACTCCAATTCTAGTTCTTCTAATGTATTTTGGCCATCGCAAATACTCCTCCGACCTCACACATTAGGGGGCATATATTAGAGAAAGATTTTCCTCATCCTATGTAAACTTGCACAAAAGGCCTTTTTCCATTTCCCTATGCAGACTTGAAGTCCCTTTTTTCAAATCCTAGAGCTCAAAACATTATTTTTCCACATGTACGCACCCTACCTATTGTACAACATGCATATACACAGGTTGCACCACTACAACCCATGTACATTGGGGTTTGTGCCCAAAATTAAAAAATGGTGTCGGGTTTCCATGTCATGTCACGAGATCCATGATCCTTGACCTTCCATATATTGGAAACGTTCTGACTCGACCCTTCAGTTCCACTTGAAGGCTACAAATGGGACAAATATGAGCTATGGAAATGGGGAGAAGAATTCAACTTTGAGAGAAAAGTTACTTTGGAGAAGTTATTCACTTCATATTGAGTCTGCATCCCTTTGTCCTTTTAAGTCTGAACACATTGTTCATCTCCCAAGCTCTTCCCTACATGATTGAGAACCTCATTGTCTCTCTTATATGAGATTTCCTTTGGTGGAGGCCCAATTGGAAGGGACTTAGTTTCTTGGTTCCAAACCGTGTCGACACAGAAGTTTGTAATTCATTCACTTCTGGTGATTACATTTTAATAGAAATATTGTTTTCTCGTCCAATTAATATCTTGGAAATATTTGAATTGTTATTCCATGGGCGTATTTGTTATGAATGTTGATGTATCATTCTATTGAATGTGATAACATTATATATTATCACCATATGCTTGTGTTTCTTGATTGTTGAGGACAAGTTGCAGGTGTATTTCTTTGAGTCAAGTGCTCAATGGCGGACTTCATCGAATGTCTGGATGACGTAGGCCTTTTATCTTGTCTTGCTATCATATTTGTTTATATAGCATACCTGAGATTAGAGTTGATTTTTGTAGTCATTTCCGTCTGCTGTGGTTTACCCCTAGCCATAGAGAGATTTTCCTCGTAACACTCTGCAAGCCCAACCCTTTCCAATTTTTTGTTGAAATATTCTGCGATGGGAACAAGTCTTGTTGAAACCTCCTAGACATCATCCTTGCATAGGGTAAAGTTCAAATATCTCCCAACAATTAACTTATCCCCCATTAATAATTCCATCTCAAAAAAAGTATTACAAAACTCCTACCTTCCTTCATATGGACCATAGCAATTAAATATTGAAATCCTTTATCCAATGTCTTTAAAGGAGAATATAGTCCAAATACTTGTATAAGAAAATAAAAATTGACGCAAGGATAAATATTTCTTCCACCTAGTGAGAAAACCACATGAGTTACCCATTGAATCAATAGCAAGAAAATCCCACTCTCGAAATAGCATTGTTAACCCTTCCATCACTTTATTACCTAAAGCCATTGTTTCTTGAGTTAAGAAGACATTCAATTTTAGGACTTCCAACAATGTTGTAAGAACCAATCGTTTTGGGGGATTGGTCAAACCTATTGAATTATAATACATGACCATCATTTCAAATTCCTAAAAGAGTTTTGTCTTGTCTTAATGACCCTTTTTTATGACTTTTGTTTCCCCTGTCGGATTTCTACCAAAGATTTTTTATGGGCGCGATGAAGCAAATATTTCCTCCAAATCGATGAATATCTAGCCTCCTTAATATGATCTATCCCAATACACCCCATAAAATCCTAGACTGCTCCTCCTTTTATACCTTTTCTTATCCTTAGAGAATACCTACAAGATCCACGAGAGCTAGTACTCACCTCTTGGCTAGGCTTTTCCAACAAGAGCTCTTATGAGTCCCCCATTAATGAACGATCTAAAGAGATATTGGGACTAACATTTTATTTTTCAAGAATAGAAGACATGTCATCCACCTTTTGATAGAGGCCATTAGTGAAATCCTTACCCTTTAACACTTTCCTAGACAAGTTAGGAGTTTCAAGGGGAGAATTTCATACTACATTGTTCCTTAGCTCAATATTAGTATTAACATCTTCAAGAACAATAAAGTTAGTTTGAACTAAAGACTTACTAGAATTTCCAGGAGGGGTGATCTTGAAATTTTGAGACACTCGTTTCCCATTCCCCTCCCCATCAAGAATGGGTTGGCACCCCTTTCCTTACAAGACCATTGAAGCTCCATCAACCACAATTGCATCTATGGTAGTCTCCTCTACACCATCAAGATTTTGAAGAATATATCCTACTTAACTACTGGATCCACCTACCACTGACCCTCCTTATCCCATTTTGAGGCCTCAATATTCTTCCTCCATATTTTCCTTGAAGAGTAACTACAATAAACCGCAATATGACCATAAAGGTGACACCTGGCACATTTGAGGGGAATGCAAGAATAATCTAGACTCTGAGAGTGAATTTTCTCTCCAACCACAAAGTCCATGTTATATAGTAGGCCTTGAATAAGTTCCATCTCCACTAAGACTCTATCCACAATCCAAATAGAGCTCGAGTGAAAGCCTAATTTAGATTTAGTGTTTATAACTCAAGTAAACCTAATTTAGATTTAATCTTTATAACCCAAGTAAATCCTAATTCACTTATTTTTCCCTCCTTCCCTCTTGTTTGTTTCCTTGGTTTTCTTATAAAAAATGTGTGGCAAATCCATGCCCCCTAATCGTAGTCTTTCTACAATATTGTGCCTATATTAGTAGAGTTTTCCCATTTATTGGCCATTTAGGTGCTTAATCATATTTTCTTAAGCATGTTTCTCCTCTATCTCACTTTGACCTCTATAGTTGCTCTCAACATTGATTGCATCAATTTACTACCTCACTACTTGTCCACTCATCAAACCATCTTGTCCACACATGTCCATCTCTGAATTGTATTGGTGCAAAAATTTATTGCTCTCTGTTAGTAACCCACGTGCTCTCCCCACATAATATTGGCATCTTCTTTAAGAAACCAAATCCCCAAATCCCCATTTTCACGTGACTTTCCTCAAATGGGTACCTTAAAGTAATTATTAATTTTCAAATGTTGAAATATATATTTTGTAAATTTATCAATTTAGGCTTTTCATAGCCATAGGAAGAAGGATGCAAATTTAGTGGACTCGAGTTTTATGACGTTTGGAACGATTTTAGACCAATTCAACTTCTGAAGTTTCACGACGTTTGGAACGATTTTAGACCAAATCAACCTCTGAGTGCCACTCTCAAGGAAGGCCCGTGACATACATATTGTGAAGAAAATTTGTCTATTTTATAGAGTTATTTTCATGTTAACTATGATAGTGGTGAAGATGCCACGTGTAACGTCAAGTCACTTCAATAACGAAAGCTGATGTTGAGTTTTTATTATCATTTCACTGAAGTTTGACGCCAACGCACCACCGGCACGTCCGCTCCCACCAGGACCTTCTTTTTCCTTAGGCCCGAAGAGCTAAATTGCTTCTTCAAATCCCTTATCGGGACTCTTCTACACCACAGGGCTCCCCTGACGATCTCCCTTTGTTCTATCGGGAAATCAGACTTCACGTATTCGCGAACCTTAACTCCCAGATTCAGGTCTCCCAATCCCCGAAACCCGATGGAATTCTCCCAACGTTTTCCTTTGTTCTTATCGGGTATTTTCTCGATCGAGAAATCGACACTTGTGAGATCGTATATCACTTACCTCACGGATCCCCGATTTTCGATCGGCGATGATACTCTGCAACCCTTAGCCCCCTCCGGCTAGCTCCTTTTACACGTGACTTGTTGGTCCACAAGACCACAGTCCTTTCCCACTTCGGAGTTTCGGACTTCGCGGATTTGCAATGCGTAGAACTCACGCCTTTGGAAATCCCGATTCTCCGATTTCCGATGCCACCTGGCGTCGACTCCCCACCAGGGTTGACCCTTCGACACCTGTCCTCCACTAGAATGTTACGACAGTGGGACCATCGCGTTTCGGGATTTCGCGACTTCTCCTGTCGTGAGTTTCTCGACACCAATAATCCCAAAATACCGAATCCCGAAATACCGAACCCCAAACTCTTTCAGATCCTCGGACACGTGTCTCTCAGATCAACGGCTATGACTGTGTTGGGAAATCGCGGATCGCGATTTCGTTATGCATGAGGTTCATGACTCTAGAAACCCCGATATCCTGAACTCCGAACTATCTGGGATCTCTCGCCATGCGTTCTCGCGGTTTGGACGACTCGGATCCTATCAGGAAATCGCGGATCGCAATTTCAATATGCTCGAGTCTCCTATCTCCCGAAACCTCGATTCTTCGGGATCTCCTGCCACGTGTCCCTGCGGATATCAACGACTGAGATTCTCCGTCGGGGTTTCAAGACTCAAAAGGTCTCAGTTCTCTCGACTTGTAAAACCCCGATGCCTCCAAAATCCCGATGACTTCCCAGAACGCTAACACGTGTCCTGCCGAGATCAACAACTAGGATCTCTTCTTGGGTTTTCGGGACTTTCAAGGTCTCCGATTCTCACCCTATGAAAAACCCGATGACGCCAATATCTCGATGTCTCCTCCGGGTTCTTCCTCTGCTCCTTCGGCTTAAACCCTGCGCAACTTCCCAAGATCTAACGACTGACGGGATTTCGCAGTTTTTCCTCGGCAAATCCTGACCGTCGACTCCTCCTCCTTGAAGATTTCTTGAGAAGGGTTAAATATTCTTTATCAGAACTTGTTCTCTGATACCTGCACTTGCATCTCCTGCTCGAAATTTCCTTAGCACAAAACTCCAGTGCTCTTCGTTAACGATGTCATGAAGGTACTATACCTCCTGAGCTTTTCCACTTTGATTCTTCAGAGGAACTTACGCGCACTCCTTGTGCTCAACATTCAACAACTCCCCAAGTGTTGAATCCTTCCGAATCTGTGCACTTTCTGCAGCAGCAGTCTTCAATCCCCTTTGCTCAGCTTAACAACTGAGACTTCTTCCTCAGCCTGCGCACCCCTTGCACGGCTTCAACAATCCACTTCCACTTCTGGGTGAATGAGAACAAGAGTTAACTACTGAGCCTTCATCAACGCACTCTTTGCGGATGAATTCAACTGCACCCCTTGCAGGAATCTCCTGGCTCAAATAGAGAAACAATTGAAACTCATTCCATCTCCCCTTCAGACTTCAGGTTGAAACATGAAATCACATGCACAACATATACAAAGAAAATGCATAACCAGAAAGCAAACATTCATGAGCACAACATCAATACATAGAGAAAACAACACAAACCATGAGCTTGAATCAAAGCTTCCTTCTATTAATTCAATGACTGTACATGGGTGTTCTTCATACAATATTCTCTTCTTTCTCTTCTCTTCTCCTGAATGCTTCCATTATTTTTACAATGATACAATGAGGGTGTCTATATCCGTTTTCCCTCTCGAACTCTAAACTGTCTAATCTAGAATTAAAAATCCTACCTACCTGCATTAACTAGATTAAATGCCTCCTATCTACTTCAGACAAGAGCATATGGCTCGTGGTCTGATACAATATACAAAAGGTGCTCCTTCATAAATGGTTCCTTGAGGGTTTGGTGCTTCATTAAAGACTTGCGCTACAATCTCAAAGCACTTCAAAAATTTGGGTTTGTTTATCCAGCTGATCTCCGCTTGATGTGCTGGCTTGCTTGACGAGTTGGAGATGCTCCTGCATCATACTCCTCGGCTTGAAAAATTTCATGGGCTCCTGTCCATGATCTCCATCACGGTCTGTCCATGCTTTTGAATTTCTGTTTCAGTCTCCCAGCTGGCATGTTCCATTGGATGGTTCCTCCATTTGACCAGATATTCGAAGTATTGTTTCCGTCTGGTCCTTTTGCTGACTCTCTTGTCAAGTGTACGCTCCATCTGTGGCTTTTCTGCGATCGAAATCTACTTCTGCCACTGGACCTCCTACTGTTCATCACCTCCAGCTCCTGTTTCCTCAGCCTTATAGGGATATAAGTTTGAGACATTGAATGTCGGATATATTCCGATCTCATCGGGCAACTCAATTTCATAAGCGTTTTCTCCCAATTTCTTTAGGACTCTGCATGGCCCAATTTTCTTCATTTTGAGCTTATTGTATGTTCCCCTTGGGAACATTTCCTTCCTCAGATGTTCCAGAACTAGATCACCCACCTCGAAATGAAGTTGTCTCCGATGCTGATCAGCTCTGTGCTTATATTCCTGGTTTGATTCCAGCAATCGCTTCTTCACCCTGCCGTGAAGTTCTTCCATCACCTCTGTGAATTCTTCAGCGCTTGCGCTCTTAGATATTATCTGCTCTGAATCCCTCAATTCATAAACTCCTCTTGGATGCCTACTGTATACAATCTCAAATGGAATTTTTCCTGTGCTCCTGTTCACTGAGTCATTGTATGCGAACTTTGCCTGTGGCAACACACTGTCCCAACTGCTGTGGTTCTTTGTCACCAAGCTTCTGAGTAAGTCTCCCAGACTTCTATTTACCACTTCTGTTTGCCCATCCGTCTGAGGATGATAGGCAGAACTAAACATCAATTTAGTTCCCATATTCTTCCAGAGTGTCCTCCAGAAATGTCCAATGAATTTCGTATCCCTGTCTGATACTATGCTTCTGGGTAACCCATGAAGTCTAACGATCTCCTTGAAAAACAAATTTGCGATATGAGTCGCATCACTGATCTTCTGACACGGGATAAAATATGCCATTTTGGAAAACCTGTCAACCACCACAAATATCGAATCATGTCCTATTTGCATCCTAGGCAATCCCAATACAAAATCCATGCTGATTTCATCCCACGGCCTCTCGGGTATGGGTAATGGTTGATAGAATCCTGCATTCTGCTTCCTTCCATTTGAATGCTGGAAAATTCTACATCTGTCCACAAAATTCTTGACTTCCGACCGCATCCCTGGCCAAAAGTATGCTTCGCTTATCTTTGCAAATGTCTTGTCGTGGCCAAAATTCCCTGCCAATCCACCACTGTGCTTCTCTTTTAGATGATTCTCCCTCATGGAGCAATTTGGAATGCATAACTGATTTCCTCTAAACAACAATCCATTTTGGATCATGTAATCTATCCATGGGCTTCTGTCTCTGAGAAATGGATTCTCAGCTGCCTCATATGCCTCTGCAAAATCTGCATCACCTGCATACATGTCCCTAAGATTTTCAAAACCCAATGTTTTGACTCAGAATTCCTGTAGCAACAAACACTTCCTGCTCAAAGCATCAACCACTTTGTTAGCAGTACCTGAAATGTGTTTAATTACAAATGTAAAATTTTGCATATACTCTACCCATTTAGCATGTTTCTGATTCAACTTCTCCTATTGAGTCACAAATTACAATGCATGATTATCACTATACAGAACAAATTCTTTTGGGATCAAGTAATGCCTCCACTTCTTCAGCGCCTGTATGATAGCATAAAATTCTTTATCATACGTGGAGTACTTCACTTTTTCCTCATCCAGCTTCTCACTGAAATATGCAATTGGTCTGTCCTTCTGGCTCAAGACCGCTCCTATGGCAAAGCCACTTGCATCACATTTTACTTGGAACACCTTCGTAAAATCCGGCAACACCAAAATCGGTTGTTCTGTGATCTTTCGCTTCAACAGATTGAAGCTCTTCTCTGCCTCTTCAGTCCAATGAAAATATTTATGTCTTTTCTTGACAGTATCCATCATCACTGCGCTAATTCCACTGAAATTCCTGATGAATTTTCGGTAGAAACTAGTCAGTCCATGAAAACTTCTCACCTCGAAAATATTTCTCGGTGATGGCCAATTTTTAATTACCTCCACTTTACTTGGATCCATATTTAATTCATTTTCCGATATGACAAACCCCAAGTAAATGAGTTCCGTCTTCATAAATGAAGATTTCCTCATGTTGATTAACAACTTCTCTTGCTATAGCTTCTTCATTACTGCAGCTAAATGCTTCAGATGTTCTTCTTTTGTTTTGCTGAAAATCAATATGTCATCCAAATAAACAATGAAAAACTTACCAATGAATTCTTTCAGCACTTCATTCATTAACCTCATGAAGGTACTCGGTGCATTCATCAAGCCAAATGACATGAATAGCCATTCATACAACCCTTTGTTGGTCTTGAAGGCTGTCTTCCACTCATCGCCTTCCCTCATGCGAATCTGATGGTATCCGCTATTCAAATCAACCTTTGAAAAAAATTTGGCTCCACTTAAACAGTCCATCAAGTCATCCATCCGTGGAAATGGAAACCTGTACCTGATGGTTATCTTGTTAATGGATCTGGAATCTGTACACATTCTCCAGCTTCCATCTTTCTTTGGACTCAGTACCGTTGGAACAACACATAGACTTAAAATTTCCTTGATCAGTCCTTTATCCAGCAGTTCCTGTACCTGCCTTTTAACTTCTTCGTTCTCCCGCGGCGTCAATCTGTACGCAACTTTTTTTGGTAAACTGGCTCCTGGTATGAGGTCTATATGATGACTCACACTCCTCATCGGCGGCAACGAATGGGGTAATTCGTCTACCACAATGTCAGTGAACTCTTCCAGCAGTTCCTGGATTTCTTCCGGCAAGTCATCCACTCTTGTGGTCAAAACGATTGTTGGTTTCCTGACTACAAAGAATTGTGGATCTTCCTTCTTCTTTACTTCCGCTAGAAGTTCCTTCCCACTCATGAGAAGTACAATATTTCTCGTTTCTGGTTTTATTTCTTTATCTTTAATTGGAAGTAGCATATGTGTTCTTCCATTCTTCTCCAAAGTATACGTATTCATCTTCCCATCATGAACTACGTTCCTGTCATATTTCCATGGTCTGCCTAGCAATAAATGACATACATCCATAGGAATAA
>ML785329.1:435867-463754 GCA_009831015.1 Picea engelmannii
TCCATAGGAATAACATCACAGAGTATTTTATCATTGTATCCTCCTATCTTGATGTCAACTAAGCACTGTTTAGTGACACTTACCTGATGTCCCTTCTGTAGCCATGAAACTTTGTATGGACTTGGATGATCAGTTGTCTCCAATTCTAATTTCTCCACCATCTCGGTTGAAACGAGATTATCTGTGCTACCGCTATCCACGATAACCTTGCATTTCTTGTCTTTGGTCTTGCAAGATGTTCGGAAAAGTCTGTTTCTCTGAGCCGTGTCCTCCACCTCCTTCTCGGGTGTTAAGAGAAATTTACGCATCATCAACGACCTTCCGTCTTCTGCGTCTTCTGCTTCAGCATCTCGCCTCTGCGCCTCGGCGATGTGAGATTCTCCTCCATCCTTATTCCTATCTGGACAGTCAACTTCCTTGTGTCCATTCTTTCCACACGTGAAGCATGTGATGACTGCACCTCTGCCTCTTCCTCTACCTCTAGTACAGGGAAATGTGTTATTATCAGCGTATCCTCCGCTATGTTCTGTCTGCTGCCTTCGCTGTTCAACGTACTGGCCTCGTTGTGAACTTCCACCTCTTTCTATTCTATTCTGATGCTTCTTCCAGTCATCCTTGGGTTTCTGAAACCTATATTGGACAACTGACTTACCTTTTGGCTGGCTCCTACCTCAGCCTCGCTGTGCTGGCTTACGGCTTAGCTTTTCCTCATCTTTCAATGCCATCTGATATGCATCCTCCACCATTCTGATGGTTGTCATACTCATCTCATCCTGGATATCATATCTCAAGCCATTCATATATCTGGCAACTTTTTCATCATCGCTCTCCCGATGACTTGCTCTGATATTGAGCTTGTAGAATTCCTCAATATACTCCTTTACTGTCATCAACTTCTGTCTCAGGTTCTGCATTCTCCTGAACAGTGTGATTTGATAATCCCTTGGGATGAATTTTGCCTTCATCTTCGCAATCATTCGATCCCATCTTTTGATCTTTTGCTTGCCTTTGGAACATCTATCTTCTTGAAGCTCGTCCCACCATAATGCTGCGTGTCCCTTCAACTTTGTGACAACATGTCTGACCTTCTTATCCTCTTCAATATCCTCATAATCAAAGTAAGTGTCAAGAGCTCTAATCCAATCTAGAAGCTCTTCTGCATCCAGATTCCCTTCATAAGTTGGAATGTCCATCTTTGTCTTCGAACTCATCCTGGCGATAGCTTTAATTAACCGCTCATTGACTGCATCTTCGGCTGCAACTTCTCCTTGCTGTTCAACTTCAACTTCGCCTTCGGAGTCACTCAGATCTCCAGCACTGGCTGTGCGTCTCTACGCTGCTTCCATATCTTCTAATCTCGCTCGAAGATCACGTATCTACCTTTCCATTTCTGTATTCTGTACTTGTCTTCCTTTGCCTCTCTGGTTTCCCCTATCCTCTGGATCGGGTGATTGTATTTCTCTCCTCGACGGCATGGTGAAATTTTCTCTTCTTCTCTGCTACAGAAAACAAAGAAATTTTCTCGCTCTGATACCACTCTGACACCAATGCACCACTGGCACGTCCGCTCCCACCAGGACCTTCTTTTTCCTTAGGCCCGAAGAGCTAAATTGCTTCTTCAAATCCCTTATCGGGACTCTTCTACACCACAGGGCTCCCCTAATGATCTCCCTTTGTTCTATCGGGAAAGCGGACTTCGCGTATTCACGAGCCTTAACTCCCAGATTTGGGTCTCCCAATCCCCGAAACCCCATGGAATTCTCCCAACGTTTTCCTTTGTTCTTATCGGGTATTTTCCCAATCGGGAAATCGACACTTGTGAGATCGTATATCACTTACCTCACGGATCCCCGATTTTCGATCAACGATGATACTCTGCAACCCTTATCCCCCTCCGGCTAGCTCCTTTTACATGTGACCTTTTGGTCCACAAGACCACATCCCTTTCCCACTTCGGAGTTTCAGACTTCGCGGATTTGCAATGCATAGAACTCACGCCTTTGGAAATCCTGATTCTCCGATTTCCGATGCCACCTTGCGTCGACTCCCCACCAGGGTTGACCCTTCGACACCTGTCCTCCACTAGAATGTTACGAAGGTGGGACCGTCGCGTTTCGGGATTTCGAGACTTCTCCTGTTGTGAGTTTCTCGACACCAAGAATCTTGAAATACCGAACCCCGAACTCTTTCAGATCCTCGGACACGCGTCTCTCGGATCAACGACTATGACTATGTCGGGAAATCATGGATCGCAATTTCATTATGCATGAGGTTCACGACTCTGGAAACCCCGATATCCCAAACTCCGAACTATCCGGGATCTCTCGCCACGTGTCCTCGCAGTTTGGACGGCTTGGATCCTATCGGGAAATCGCGGATCGCGATTTCAATATGCTCGAGTCTCCTGTATTCCGAAACCCCGATTCTCCGATTCCCAATTCTTCGGGATCTCCTGCCATGTGTCCCAACGGAGATCAACGACTGAGATTCTCCGTCGGGGTTTCGAGACTCAAAAGGTCTCAGTTCTCTCGACTTGTAAAACCCTGATGCCTCCAAAATCCCGATGACTTCCCAGAACGCTGACATGTGTCCTGCCGAGATCAACGGCTAGGATCTCTTCTCGGGTTTTCAAGAATTTCAAGGTCTTTGATTCTTACCCTATGAAAACCCCAATGACGCCAATATCCCGTTGTCTCCTCTGGGTTCTTCCTCTGCTCCTTCGGCTTAAACCCTGTGCAACTTCCCGAGATCTAACAGCTGATGGGATTTCATAGTTTTTCCTCGGCGAATCCTGACTGTCGATTCCTCCTCCTTGAAGATTTCTTGAGAAGGGTTAAATATTATTTATCAGAACTTGTTCTCTGATACCTGCACTTGCATCTCCTGCTCGAACTTTCCTCGGCACAAAACTCCTGTGCTCTTTGTTAACGATGTCACGAAGGTACTATACCTCCTAATCTTTTCCACTCTGATTCTTCAAAGGAACTTACGCGCACTCCTTGCGCTCAAAATTCAACAACTCCCCAAGTGTTGAATACTTCCGACTCCGCGCACTTTCTGCAGCAGCAGTCTTCAATCCCCTTTTCTCAGCTTAACAACTAAGACTTCTTCCTCAGCCTGCGCACCCCTTGCACGGCTTCAACAACCCACTTCCACTTCTGGGTGAATGAGAACAAGAGTTAACTACTGAGCCTTCATCAACACACTCTTTGCGGATGAATTCAACTGCACCCCTTGCAGGAATCTCCTGGCTCAAATAGAGAAACAATTGAAACTCATTCCATCTCCCCTTCAGACTTCAGGTTGAAACATGAAATCACATGCACAACATATACAAAGCAAATGCATAACTAGAAAGCAAACATGCATGAGCACAACATCAATACACAGAGAAAACAACACAAACCATGAGCTTGAATCAAAGCTTCCTTCTATTAATTCAATGCCTGTACATGGGTGTTCTTCATACAATATTCTCTGCTTGCTCTTCTCTTCTCCTGAATGCTTCCATTCTTTTTACAATGATACAATGAGGGTGTCTATATCCGTTTTCCCTCTCGAACTCTAAACTGTCTAATCTAGAATTAAAAATCCCACCTACATGCATTAACTAGATTAAATGCCTCCTATCTACTTCAGACAAGAGCGTATGGCTCGAGGTCTGATACAATATACAAAAGGCGCTCTTTCATAAATGGTTCCTTGAAGGTTTGGCGCTTCATTAAAGACTTGCGCTACAATCCCAAAGCACTTCAAAAATTTGGGTTTGTTTATCCAGCTGATCTCCGCTTGATGTGTTGGCTTGCTTGATGAGTTGGCGATGCTCCTGCATCAAAGTCCTAGTCTAATTTGGTAGATATTTTATTAGAATGCTACCAATGAATTGTATAGCCCCTCTTTCAATGAATTTAGTCACTCTTTAAAATCATTTTTAAATGGTTGATATCAGTGATTCTTTACACACATCGTGAATCCAAGTAATGAAGAATACAATGTGCTATAAGTTATGGAGTATGGAGGGTGTGGAACTAAATTTCTTATGGATCAAATCGTATACTAGAGGAATTATCCATTGTGTTTCCCCTCCTCCCATGTTTCTTAGCCTCCTACCATCTCCACAATCTTGTTGTTGAACACGGAGTTCGTTCAAAATTGGCACAAAATAAATGTTGTCAATGAGAAGCCGATGAAAAAAATGAACTAGAATAAACCATGTTGCAGTGGAAACAATGGCCATTTAGGAAACCATAGGACTGGTGAGAAGTATCATGAAGGCACGGTCATAACGGGGGCCGGAGGACCATTTTTCCAAGTTGGCATCTAGCTTGTGTTATCGCAGAGTGTGCAGAACCTACTCAATATGCTACAAGTGTTTTGCCCAAGTCTTATTGTAGATCAGGATGTCATCCGTATACACCACCACAAAATAATTAGTGAAAGGCCACAAGATATCGTCCATCATCCTCATGAAAGTTGCTTGGGCATTTTTCAACCTAAAGGGCATGACCAACCATTCAAAAATACCTTCTTTTGACTTGAAGGTAGTTTTCCATACATTTGTATGCTCTATTGGGACCTAATGGTAGCCAAACTTCAGATAAATATTACTGAAGTATTTGGCCCCCTTGAGTTGATCAAGGAGATCTTCGATTTGGGGAATCGGGTACCGGTTCCTAACTATGATTTTTATTAGGGACCGGTAATCAATGCAGAGTCACCAGGTCCTGTCTTTCTTCTGCACCAGCATGTTTGGGCTCCCATAAGGTGATGAGTTGGGTTAGATGTGCCCCTTGTGGAGCAATTCTTGGATCCGATGTTTGATCTCCTCATTTTCTAGCAGAGAGTGACAATAGACTAGCCCATTGGGTAGTGGTGCGCCAGGGGTCAAATCGATGGGATGCTTGACCTAGCAGTGTAGAGGTACCCCAGTAGGTGATGAGAAGATGTCTTTGTATTCTTCCACAACCTTATCCACTTGCTTATGTTGTGTTGAGAGGTCGATTGTGGAGGCCATGGATGTGGTTGCAACCTTTTGCTCACTCTGAGAGTGAATCACGAAGAAGACAAAATTCTCAGTCTAAAAAATTAGCTTCCTGCATTGCTTGGAAAAGATCAAGGAAATAACACTAGGTGGGACTACCTCAGGTATCCTGTACAATTTCCTGTTCAAAGTACTAATAACACTGTGAGGCCTAGACTCATATACAACATGATGTTTCCATAAATAGTGTTATCCCAAAAGAACATCACAAACTTCAAGGGGAGCAACATCACAAAATACCTCATCTTTGAGTCGCATGATGTTGTACGATAGGAAACACTATTGGTTGACGCGAAGATCGCTTCCATGACAGAGCCATCTGATGGTGTAGGGTTGCGGGTGTGGCATTGTCGGCAGAGCTAGCCGCTTGACAACCTATACTCAGATGAGGTTCTTCTGGATACCGCTATCAACGATGAAGTGTAATGGAGTGCCTTTCACCCACATCTATGAATGAAACATCTGCTCGCCTTCCTCTGGCTCATAAGGTTCACCAGGCTGGATCTTGGTGGTACCAACAGTGGCACTAGGTTTTGCGTCAATGATTTGTCTCCCCTTTTTGAGTTATGACTTAGAGTCAGAACCCACATCTGATTTAGAGGCTTTTACCTCAACCACCAATGACTGCTTTGAGTGGCAATCAACAGTTTTATGCTAGGGGCTCTTATGGAAATCACACCACTTCCCAGTATATTTCTATTGTCCTTCTTTGCTTGCGGCTTGGAATGGTTTTATTGAGGTTTCCCATCTTTTCTTTGTCCTTTGTTCTGTGGGTTGGGGCTACTTTTGCACTGCTTCTCCTATGAGGGGTTCCCAGACCCAAACTGTCATGTATTTTGTTTAAGCCTCTGCTCGATTTTGATGGCATATCGATAGGCCGTGCCCAAGGATGAGATGTCCAAAAAATCCCTTTTTGTCTTGATGTATCTATGCAAATTGCCGCGATACTTGAGCACCAGATGTCACTCAGAATATTTGATACCCGGCTTGGTGCACAAGTTATGGAAGATATTGGTGAACTTTGGCACTGCTTGGTCTCTTTCCTACCGCAATGTGGTCGATCTTGTATACAAGTCGTCATAACTTCCAACATGGTAGTATTGTTCCTTAATAACATCCATGAAGGAACCCCAAGTGGGTGCAACTGAAAATAATGTGGATCCCTCTATTTCCTTCTTCTAACAGAAAGTATCCCACCAATCTTTGACATGGGTGACGACCTTGAGGAGCGCAAGTGTAATCTTTTCTCTATTGGAAAAGTTGTGGATAGAAAAACACCCTTCTATAAGGTTTAACCATTTATCTACGGAATCCGCATCTATTTGACCTTCAAATATAGGAATATCCAAATTTATTTGTACCTTGAAGGGGGAATTGCCTCTGCTTGTCAATAGTCGTCGAAGGATTTGTGCAAAGCTATCCATAATCTCATTCCTTTGTCGCTCAAGGGATTCCTCGAGCAACACTTGAAAGGATATCATGTCCCTTCGTCTTTATTTTCGTCCACCATGGACGGTTTCTTGGGCATGTGAGAGAAATTGTCCTTAAGAGAAGAAAGCTCGAGACCCAACTCTCTATACCTTGACCACGTCAGGGACATGCTTTAAAATAACGACAAGGATCAAACTGCTCTGATACCACTTATCTGGATTTATGAGGGAACGAAATGAAACCACAAATTTATAATATTAACACAGAGACACAGTGAGCAATAATAGAGATATGGTAAAACTCATTTCTATTAAATAAGAAATTTGCTGAAAACATTAAAACGTAGACTGAAAACAAGCTTGCTAGAATGGTGGAAGCTTATCTCTGAGAAGAGATGTGATGGCTACACTCATTCTCAAGAAGATGAGTAAAATGAGGCTTTGAAGGGATTTTTACAATAAACATGAATGCCAAAACCCTAGACATCAAAAAACCTAACCCTAGGAGATGAAGCGCCAAAAGTCATGTGGGCCCCGTTGGGGTAAGTTAGTACATCAATTTCTTAGGGTTGTAACTTTTGCATACAATCTTCGTTTAGGGTGCACGATATCTCATTGGAAATTTCTTGACGAGGAGCTTCATTTAGAGGGATCAATCAAAGCCTTTGCTTATCATTAAGGTGCCCGATCGTGAAAAAACACCGTTTAGGCCCTTAAAATGGCCCCGAAAGTTTGGGACCCGAAAAAACTGTTAAAATTAGTAAGTTGCCAAAAAATTGTTTTGAGCCAGTTGGAAAAGGTGGGTGGTTGGATCGCTCCCATGGCCTATTTCTCTTCCAAGTAAGCAACATTGTCATAGGTTCCAAGTCTACAAGCCCAACCCTTTCCAATTTGTTCTTGAAATATTCTGCGATAGGAACAAGTCTTGTTGAAACCCCCTAGACTTCATCACTGCATAGGGTAAATTTCAAATATCCCCCATTAATAATTCCATCTCAAAAATAATATCCCAAAACTCCTACTTGCCTTCATATGGACCATAGAAATTAAAGATTGAAATCCTTTATCTGATGTCTTTAAAGAAGAATATAGTCCAAATACTTGTATAAAAAACAACAAATTGACATAAGGATAAATATTTATTCGACCTAGTGACCAAACCACCTGAGTTACCCATTGCATCAATAGTAAGAAAATCCAACCCTCTAAGTAATGTTCTTAACCCTTCCATCACTTTATTACCTAAACCCATTGTTTATTGAGTCAAGAAGACATTCGGCTTTAGGACTTCCATTAATCTTGCAAGAACCAATTGTTTTCGGGGATTGGTAAACCCTATTGAATTATAAGTCATGACCATCATTTCAAATTCCTAAAAGAGTTTTGTTTTGTCCCAAGGGACCTTTTTTATGACTTTTGTTTCCCATGTTGGATTTCTACCAAAGATTTTTTATGGGCATGATGAAGCAAAGATTCTCGCCCAATCGATGAAGATCTAGCCTCCTTAATAGGATCTATCCCAATACACCCCATAAAATCCTTGACTCCTCCTCCTTTTATACCTTTTCTTATCCTTAGAGAATACCTACAAGATCCACGAGAGCTAGTACTCACCTCTTGGCTAGGATTTTCCAACAAGAGCTCTTCTGAGTCCCCCATTAATGAAAAATATAAAGAGCTTCGGGGACTAACATTTTATTTTTCGAGAATATAAGACATGTAATCCACCTTTTGATAGAGGCCATCAGTGAAATCCTTACCCTTTAACTCTTTCTTAGAAAAGTTAGGAGTTTCAAGGGAGAATGTCATGTACTATATTGTTCCTTAGCTCAATATTAGTATTAACATCTTCAAGAACAATAAAGTTAGTTTGAACTAAGGACTTACTAGAATTTCTAGGAGGGATTATCTTCAAAACCTGAGACACTCCTTTCTCATTCCCCTCCTCATCAAGAATGGGTTGGGACCCCTTACCTTGCAATACCATTGAAGCTCCATCAACCACAACCACATTTATGGCAGTGTCCTCTACACCATCAATATTTTGAAGAATATATCTTTCTCAACTACTAGATCCACCTACCATTGACCCTCCTTATCTCATTTTGAGGCCTAAAGGTTCTTCCTCCATACTTTCCTTGAGAAGGAGTAACTACAATCAACCACAATATGACCATAAAGATGACACCTAACACATTTGAAGGGAATGCAAGAATAATCTAGAGTCTGAGAGTGAATTTTCTCCCCAACCAAAAAGTCTGTGTTATCTAGTAGGCCTTGACTAAGTTCCATCTCCACTAAGAATCTATCCACAATCCAAATAAAGCTCAAGTGAAAACCTAATTTAGATTTAGTGTTTACAACTCAAGTAAACCTAATTTAGATTTAGTATTTATAACTCAAGTAAACCCTAATTCACTTAGGTTTCCCTCCTTCCCTCTTGTTTGTTTCCTTAGTTTTCTTATAAAAAACAAGTGGCAACTCCATGCCCCCTAATCATAGTCCTTATATAGTATTGTGCCTATATTGGTAGATTTTTCCCATTTATTGGTTATTTAGGTGCTTAATCGTAGTTTTCTTAAGCATATTTCTCCTCTATCTCACTTTTGCCTCTATAGTTGTTCTCAACATCGATTGCATCAATTTACAACCTCACTACTTGCCCACTCATCAAATCAGCTTGTCCACACATGTCCAACTTTGAATTGTGTTGGTGCAAAAATTCATTTTTCTCTGTTAGTACAAAATTTCATTTTTCTAGGTTGACCATTATGATTCACCTTATATGGTGCATTTTGAACATTGTATATTGTCTATCATATTATATAAATATGTATTCATATCCATTTGTAAGAAATGCATAGATGCTTTCATAACATGACTTGCTTCACAACGTTTATCAAGATTTTAGTACATATAATGATTAATCATTTTACATTTATCATTGCTTAATTTATAATTATTTTGATGACGATAAATTGTACATATTTAACCTACATCTCTTATTTTTCTCTACAAAATGCTATATAAATGTTTTAACATAAGTTTTTAATCTTTACGTTAATATCCCATTCATTAATTTTATTGTTGATATCTTTTACACCTTGTTATAAACATTATTTGTGTTTACGATATTTATTCTTAGATCTAAAAGGAAAATATTCACATCCTTTACTAGATCTTTTTCACTTGAATTGTAATTGTAATGCTTCCTCTATAGATTATCTTATTATCACTATGTTCAATCTTTTTCACTAGAATTATAATGTTGAACACCATAACTATCGGACTTGGGTGGAAATTTGAAAGAAAAAAAATGTTATATTTGTATATAGTAATATTTGCCTCATGATCCTAGAGATAAAATCTCATCCTCCTTCCAATATTATATTAAAAATTATCATTAAGCATTGTTCTTGATTCTTTAAAATTTTGTCATTTTGTTCCTTTCTAATGAATTTTATAAAATAAAACCTAATGCTATACTCTTCACATAATGCAATAATTGGCTTTGAAAATGTGACTTTAGCCACTTTTAAATCATCTCATCTACTTTGTTCGTAATGGTCCTTGTAACCACTGCATCTTAATATATTTTTGACTTTGAAACATGTTATAAATGATTATCTATATTCTTCTATGTATCCTTGCATAACCATCATATATGTATCCTTGCATAAACATCATATAGAAAGATCCTTTTTTCTTTAATTTTTTTTTACTTTATAATAATACTGCCACTTTCTACTACTATCTAGACTTTGTCCCCAATGCTCCACTTCATATTTAGTTGAGATTATTTGTCCCCAATGTTCCACTTCATATTTAGTTGAGATTATTCTGGAAAGTTAGTTTGACTATGAAATTTTTGTTATTTATCATCCTCATTTTAGGTAATTGGTTCAATTACTTGTAGATACATTGCTTCCTCATGTCCCTCAATTGACCAAGACTATGGGTTTAGAGTAAAACTTTTGATTCCCCATGTTCCTCAATTGATCAAAACTCCGCCCTAATGCATAATTGTTTATAAGTAAGCAATTATTAACTTGATTGTAGATTTCAATCATCAAAAGACTCTTTAACTTTATAGTTAAACCCTCTAATAATACAAATCTACAATCAAATTAAACTCAGATTTATAAATACCTACACTCCCTTTTTGATGAACTTGGTATCCAATATTAATGGAATAATATCAAACCTTGTTTAAGAAATGTACCTCGAATATCACACAAATACCTTGGATATTTGCAAGATGAGTTGATTTCAAGATTTATCTTTAAAAATAAGGTTGGACGCGACTTTGATTAAGCATTGGCTAACTGTTCTACAAAATGGCCTTTTTTCGCTGGAATCCGACGATATAAATTTACATGAATCACTATTTTTATTGTTCAGAATCCATTTCTGAATGCAGAAATAAATTTAGCATGTTGAAAAACTCTCAGGACACTCGGATTTTACAGAAATAATCACTTAAATCTAAGAATCCAACAATTTCTCGCTGGATTTCGAATAAATATCCCCCAAAAAATCTTCATTTCGTAAAATCTTTAACCTACAACCTTTGATTAAGCATCCATGATCCTCATAACAATTGATATTTTGATTTAGCAAAAGCATGCTTCTACTTTGGGATTCTTAAAGGTATATTTAATGTTAAGATTTTAGTCAACAAATTTAATGCTAAGAATTTAATCAACAAATTTAGAAGTTAGAGGGATGATGTGAGGGCTTTGGGATTCTAAAAGGTAAATTTAATGTTAAGGATTTAGTCAACAAAGGATTTAGCTAAAGATAATACTACGGTTGCACAAGATGTGGCCGTTATAGCTCCACCCATCCTCTCCTTTGTATTCAACATAAGAGAATTATGGCGTATAGAAAAAATGAGGGGATAGGCACCCACCTGCCCTACCCACATAATATTGACATATGCTTTAAGCAACCAAATCCGTATTTTCTACTTTTACATGTCGAACAAGGATAAATCTCTTCACGTGACTTTCCTCAAATGGGTACCTCAAAATAATTATTATTTTTTAAAAGGTTGAAATATTACATTTTTGTAAATTTATCAATTTAGGCTTTGCACAGCCATAGTAAGAAGGATCCAAATTTAGGGGAGTCAAGTTTCATGACGTTTGGAACGATTTTAGACCACTATCAACCTCTAAAGTCGATGTTGAGTTTTTATTTTCGTTTCACTGAAGTTCTCGTTTAATTTGGTAATATTTTGTTGAATTGTTTGACCCCTCTTTCCACGATGAATGAATGGTTTAGCCTCTCTTTCAATGAATTTTAGTGTTTTAGTGTTATCAGTAGTCACTATTTAAAAGAATTTTCAAATGGTTGATATTAGTGATTTTTTATATACACCAAATTGTTTTTTTTGTCTATATCGATAAAGTTTTTTATTTATTATTCTTTAAGTGTTTAATGCTTAAACATAGTTTTAGTTTTTTTTTTCTTCTTCTAGTGAGAAATTAATTCACGGGAAACTCACCCCAATACTTTTCTACATAGTGAATGATATGAGAATGATAAAGTCGTGACCTCTGGGATCCAAGCTAAGCTTGAATTAATGACCTCTTCCCGTAACGCGAGAAAGTGTACGCACGTCTTGCCAACTGAGCTAACCCATGAGACTAATCATAGTTTTCTTAAACATATTTTTCCTCTATATGATTTTGACCTCTACAATTGCTCCCGACATCAATTGTGTCAATTTACTACCTCACTACTCACCCATTCATCAAGCCATCTTGTCCAACTTTAAATTATGTTGGTGCAAAACTTTGTTGCTTTCCGTTAGTACTAAATTTCACTTTGATAGGTTGACCATTATGATTCACTTTATATGGTGCATTTTGGACACCATATATATTGTGTAACATATTATATAAATATATATTCATTTATAAGAAATACATAATTACTTTCACAATGTGACTCGCTCCAGAATGTTTGTTAAGATTTTGGTACATAGTGATTAATTGCTTTATATTTATTATTTATATAAATATATATTTATTTATATAAATATATATTTATTTATATAAATATATATTTATTTATAAGAAATACATAATTACTTTCACAATGTGACTCGCTCCAGAATGTTTATCAAGATTTTGATACATAGTGATTAATTGCGTTACATTTATTATTGCTTAATTTTTCTTTTTTTAAATGATAATGTTATACATATTTAACCTACGTTTCTCTTGTTGACATCTTTTACACCTTGTTCTAAACATTAACTATGTTTACAATATTTATACTTAACTTTAAAAAGTCAATTATTATGCTTGTACTCAATCTTTTTCACTTGAATTATAATATCCTCAAACATCTCTATTATATTATATTCTTACTTAACTACAACATTTATATTTAACTTTGAAATAGTAATCCATTATCACGTGCTAAATCTTTTTCACTAGAATTACAATGCTTCACCTTGGACTTGGGTGGAAATTTGATAGAAAACAATCTCATATTTGTATATAGTAATGTCGACTTTTAACTAGTTAATCCTTAGTATTGGAATGAATTCTTTTGATAAATAAAGGCGGTCAAGGAACAAAGGTTTACATCACTAAACTTAGACATATCAAAGCTTTTCAACTTAATGTGGAGTCTTGATATAGATGGGTTTTAAAACAATGACATTTAATAAGAAAGAAGAAAGAAAGTTATTTTATGATTCTGCTTATCTAATATAATATAATCCTCAAATTTAAAATGTTTCCATATACTACAAAATATCAACTTACATTCTTTCTTGAAGTATTAATTCATGGAATCTACTATAATATAGTCCTCAAATTTAAAATGTTTCCATATACTACAAAATATCAACTTACATTCTTTCTTGAAGTATTAATTCATGGAATCTACTATATTATAGTCCTCAAATTTAAAATGTTTCCATATACTACAAAATATCAACTTACATTCTTTCTTGAAGTATTAATTCATGGAATCTACTATAATATAATCCTCAAATTTAAAATGTTTCCATATACTACAAAATATCAACTTACATTCTTTCTTGAAGTATTAATTCATGGAATCTTTCTTTATTAAAAATCTTTATACCATTAGGTTCGGTATCTAATTTGTACTCTTTAGTATTTAATATTGCACCTCTTTCTCTATCATTGGATAAAAAGTACGTGGAAATACCTATATTCTCTCAAGTGATTTGATTTCTCTATTTTTCCAATAGTGGTTTTCCCTCTCCTCCCTTATGGTCATCTAAATAAGATAGCTCCCTTATGGTCCTCTAAATAAGATGGCTCCCTTATGGTCCTCTAAATAGGATGGTTTATGAGAGTGCCTTGTAAAGGAGTATCACTTGCATCATATTGGTTTTAGTTGCCCTCTTTTATTAGAGTTTTTATTCTTGATTTTATTTTTTTTTCTTCCAAATTTTTTCATTTTTATTCGGCTATGAAATAAATCTCTTTATGTTAGTATTGGAAACTAGTGTTCTTCACAGCATTTGTCACTTTATTATTTCTCCTTTTAATGTAGTTAAAATTGATTTGTTTGAAGTGATCAAAGACTATCATTATTCATGATAAACTTTGGGTCAAACACTAGTGAATCATGTGAATATCTTGTTGGGCAGCGGAAGCATAAATCAAACAAGATTAAACGACAGAAAGATACAAGACAACAATCACACACAAAGAACACAACAAATTTACGTGGTAAAACCCTTCAAAAGAGAAATATCCACGGGGCAATGATAATCAATTTTCTTATTGTTCAAGGGAGAATTACAACAACCAAACTGGGATAACAACCATCTCTCACTCATCCCACTTTTCCTCTACATGCTTACATAGATAATAACATTTCTCTAATAGTTACAATTAATGTGCACCTAACGAATTCTATTTTTAGTTGATTTGATCAACTGAAGCCAAAATAATAGGAGGCAGGTGTTGGGTATGTGTTATATTATTTGCATGTGTGTGTGTGTGGGCGCGTTAGATATGAAAACTGCGTCTGATGATCCCTCATAGTAGTGCGCTGCTTGTGTCGTGTGCGCTGGGTGCTTTCCTAGGGGGGTCCCAGGGGGGCAGGTATGCCCCCCCTGGTTACGTGTAGCATTCGGCAATGAACGGTAACCCGAGGTAGCGCCCCGAGTTTTTTTTTTTTTGGGCGGTTTTTGCTATTTTTAACGGTTTACTAAAAATAATCCCGGTTTTAGGGATTACGGTTTTGGTATCTACGGAATACCTAAAAACATTGTATATATTGTATAGTGAATGGTGAAATTCCATATAATGAATATAAGAAAGGTTTTCTCGGTTGAGGGTTTCCGGTACAAAATCTTTGTGTACTCTATGTATGAGGCATTGATTAAATTATGTTTTGCTTAAGAATCTATATGCATTGCTTTACTTCGCAGGTTTAAAACTTACACCAGGAAATCCACTCATATCCTATCAGTGGGAAATTGGTTGGCACCATTTCAACAATATCCACCTTGACAACAATTTACCTGATATATCTATGTCCAAATTTATTCATCAATTTTCCTGCAAGCCAAGAGAATCCATACACCATCAAAACTTCTCTAACAATATTGGTTTCATGAACACGTCTGCACAATTCTCTTCTGTGTGGACCTTTTCCAGAGCCACTCCACCTTCATCAATAACCTGTTTTACAAAATGGTATTTAATAGGAATATGCTTTGTCTTACTGTGATAGGCTAGATTTTTAGCCAAAGGAATAACACTTTGACTATCACAAAATAGCTTCACATTGTCCTGCATCCTTCCGAACTCACCCAACAAACCTTTTAACCAAATTTCCTCTGTGCAAGCATGTGAATAAATTATATATTTTGCCTCTATAGTGGATAAGGAAACAATGTTTTGAAGCTTTGACATCCAAATAACAGGTCCTCCTGCAAGAGTAAAGACATATCCTGAGGTGGATCTTCTTTTTTCCAAGTCACCTACAAAATATGAATTCACATAACCACAGACTAAATCACTGCAACCTTTATAGATGATACAATAATTACTTATTCCCCTAAGATACCGAATCACCCATTTCACTGTTGCCCAATGTTTTTTACTTAGATTTTCCATGTATCTACTAACAACACCAACTGCTTGTGAAATATTTTGCCTAGTACTTACCATCGCATACATTAAACTTCCTACTGCATTAGCATACGATACATGAGACATATATTCCTTTTATTCATCATTACTAGGACATAAACTTGAAGAAAGCTTGAAATGGGAAGCCAAAGGGGTTTTTACTAGTTTCACATTATTCATACCAAACCTTATAAGTATTTTCTCCACATACTTATGTTGTGATAACCACATCTTACCATTTTTTCCTATCTCTGTGTATCTTCATGCCCAATATTTTTTTTGTTTCTCCTAGATCCTTCATACCAAAAGTCCTTGCCAACTGAGCCTTTAACTTGTTGATTTCAACCATGCTTTTGCTTGCTACAAGCATATCATCAACATATAACACCAAAATAATGAATATGTCATTTTCCAACCTTTTAAAGTAAACACAATGACCATACTTACTTCTTGTAAAATTTTGGCTCACCATGAATGAAACAAACTTCTTGTACCATTGCCTGAGAGACTACCTCAGGCCATACAATGAATTCTTGAGCTTGCAAACAAAGCTTTTATTGCGATCCTGAACAAACCCTTCTAGTTGTTGTATATACATTTCCTCATCCAAATCTCCATGTAAAAATGTTTTTTTAACATCTAGCTACTCTAACTCAAAATCAAGTAAAGCAACTAGTGCTAACACAATACGAATTGAAACAAGCTTAACAATTGGTGAAATTTTTTCATGGAAATCAATACCTTTCTTCTGAAAATACCCTTTTTCTACCAGTCTTACTTTGTACATTTCAACTTTATCATCGACACCTTTCTTCAATTTGTAAACCCACTTACAACTGACAACCTTCCTGTCCTTTGGAAGTTCTACTAGGTCCCATGTTTCATTCCTCTTTAAGGCGTCCATTTATTCTTTCATTGCTACTTTCCATTTAGCACTATCAGATACCTCTATTATTTCTTGGCAACAACTAGGTTCTTGATCATTAGAAATCAAAGAAATAGATGTAACATAATCATCATACCTCTTAGGAAAATTTCTGACCCGTGTAGATCTCCGTAGAGATTCTTGTTGTATTTCCTCAATTTCCTGGAAATTTTATGTGTCAGATCATCTTCTTCTGCGAGATTTTCTTTATGAACATCTTCATGCTCCTTCTCTCCTGTAGATGATCGAGTCTTCAACTAAATTTGTTGAGTTTTTGGTACTTTTGTCTGTTTCACTTCAACATCTACATCTGATTTATGAGTGACAATTCATAAAAAATGACATCTTTGTTAATGGTGATCTTGTGGGCAGTAGGATCCCACAATATATATCCCTTATTTCCATCTCCATGCCCAACAAATATAATCCTTTTTGAATTGGGATCTAACTTAGAATGTTGATCCTTAGGAATAAGAGCATAGGCCTCACAACCAAAAATATTAATATTTGAATAATCACAAGGGTGACCTGTCCATACCTCTTCTGGAATCTTGCAGTTTATTGCGGCTGATGGTGATCGATTTACCAGATAAGATATTGTAAAGAATGCTTCTGCCCACAATTCTTGTTGAAACTTGGCATTACTAAGCATGCTCCTTGCTCTCTCTAGAAGAGTCATATTCATGCATTCAACAACACCGTTTTGTTGAGGAGTATAAATCGTGGTTTTATGTCTTTCAATCTTAGCTTCCTTGCAATGATTTTTGAATTCCTTAGGATTAAACTCACCTATATTATTAATGTTCTCAAACACTTGATTGACCTGCCAGTGCTCTTTTCAACCAAAGCTCTAAATGGCTTAAAAGCATTAAACACGTCAACTTTTCTTTTAAGTAAATAGATCCACACCTTTCTAGAGTAATCATCTGTAAATGTTACAAAATATGACGATTCTCCAAAAGAAACTTTAGGAGATGGTCCCCAAACATCCAGATGGATATAATCAAGGATACCTTTACTAATATGTCTTCCTATTTTAAACTTTTGTCTAGACTATTCTCCATAAATACAATGCTTGCAGAAATTCAAATTAAGAGATTTTAAGCTTGGAAGTAACTTACGGTCTACCAGTACCTAGAGCCATTTCTAGCTCATACAGCCCAAGCGTCGATGCCATAAACGAGTAGAGTCACTTGCACCTTCAGATACTACCATTGCTTGATTTGATTCAGTTCTTCCTTCTAGCTGATAAAATTCTCGATCTTTTTAGCTTTCATGACTACTAAGATGCCTTTGGACACCTTTAGTACTCCACCTTGAACTGTACATTTATAACCACCAGAATCTAGAACTACCAAAGATATTAGGTTCTTTCTAAGTTTAGGTACATGCCTCACATCTATTAGCATTCTTACATCACCATCATACATTTTAACCTGGGTGCTACCAATCCCAACAATTTTACAAGAAATATCATTTCCCATAAAAACAACACCGACATCATAGGTTGGTAAGTTGAGAACTAATTTCGATGAAGATACATATGATTGAAGACATGAGAGTCTAATAACCAATGTTGATCATGTTGTGAAACATTACAAATATACAATACCTCATCTACCATACTTGAACTTGCTTCAATTGAATTTTCTTCCTTTGCTTCCTTTGTGCAGTCTTCTTTGGATGCTTGTTGTCTTTTCTAGCAATCCTTCCCAAGATTCCCAGATTTTCCACAATACCAACATCTTATCTTACCCTTCTTTCATTTTGACTTAGACCTTGATGTACCTCTCTGATTCTTCCCTCTTTCTTTAGATCAACCTCTAGCCGCCATTGCTTCTGATGTTGAGGTTTCTTGACTAGATTTTCTCCTCATCTCCTTAGACAATAGAGCTCCCACAATAGTATCATAATCAATGGCGGCTGTTGTGATAAACCACATAGATGTGGCTAAATGATCTCAATATTCAGGTAATGAACACAATAGGGTAACTGCTTTGTCCTCATCTTCGTATTTTACTTCCATACTAGATAATTGACAAATCAAAGTATTAAAAATGTTTTAATGATCGGCAATTTTTGTACCTTCTTTCATCCATAAGCTATACAATTGCCTCTTCGAGAAGATTTTGTTCATCAATGACTTTGTCATGTAAAGACTTTCCATCTTGCTCCATAAGCCTGTCGTTGTATCCTCTTCGGTTATATTAAACAGAACTTCATCTGCTAGACACAGACAAATGGTATTGAGAGCTCTTGCATCCAGATCTTCCCAATCCTCGTCTGTCATGCTTGTCAGTTTCTTTGTCTTGTCTGCCAATGATTTTTTCAATGATTACTATACAAGCAGATCCTGCATCTTGAGATTCCATAGCTCAAAGTTATTCTTGTCGTTGAATTTCTCCACCTTAAACTTTGAACTCTGTACTTTTTTCATTAACACAAACTGCCCAAAAACTACATCTTCTAAAACCAAACTCTTTCTTATAGAGGAACAATTCTATTGTTCGAAGTTAAACTCTAAAACATTTATTAATTTTTTTTTAATCCATAACATATATTATATATATTCCTTAAAACCTTTTAATCATCCACCTCTTAAACAAATAAAGATATCCCACCATTCAATTATAAAGGCACCTCTTAAACAAATAAAGATATCCCACCATTTAATTATAAAGGCCATTCTTTATAAGGTATATCAAGTGCATAATAAAAAACGATACTTCATACAATATGTCTTATACATAATGAAAGGTGATTCTTAATCAAATTAATCTTGTGCATAACGAACCAAAAAATATGTTTTCACACCTAGTACGTTCAGATTCATGCCTCGCATTCGACATAAATAACCTTCCACAATTATGTGATGACAACAAACTATCGCTCCTTCCGCTTGGTATAGGGTGTGATGATCTACATACCAAGACTATAGCTCATCGATGATCTCCAACACGAGTCAGGGTGTGTCCACTGCGCTCATCCTCTGCCTTACGATCTGCTTGATTTTGATCCACCGAACTTTTGTTACCTCTGTGTGAGATGACAATCATCTTTTTTTCTTTGCTCTCAGATCTTTCAATTCTGAGCTCTCATACTACTTGTTGAGCAACGAAAGAATAAACCAAACAAGATTAAACGACAAAAAGATACAAGATAACAATCACACATAAAGAATACAACGAATTTACGTGGTAAAACCCTTCAAAAGGGAAGTATCCATGAAACAATAATAATCGACTTTCTTGTTGTTTAAGGGAGAATTACAACAACCAAACTCGCCTTACAACCATCTGTCACTCATCCCACTTTGTCTCTACAAGATTATATAAATAATAACATCTCTCCAATAGTTACAATTAATATGCACCTAGAACCAATTCTATTTTTAGTCAATTTGATCGCCAGAATAACAGGAGCCATGAAATCCATCCATAACATATCCATGGGAGATTGGTTGACACTGTTTCAGGAAATCTCATGAATATTTTCTTTATATGGCGAATAATTAGTTGTGAATCCTCTTCTATCTCTAACCTTTGGAAATCGAGCTAAAAGGTCATATTTAACTCTATTTCTTTTGCTTGGACCTACTGCTAAATTGATAGTATTAAAAACTAGATTAAGTATAAAGATTTCTACATGGAATCCTTAACTATAACATAAGTTAACCTCCCATGTCAAACATCCATGGGTTTCCCCTTGAGGCCTTGTCAAAATTTAATTTGATTAATGAATGTATCAAAGGTATTAAATGGTCCATTCCTTGATTTTGTGAAGACTGAGAATTTAGTTTGTTCTACAATTTTTCCTTTAAAATCCCTAGCTCCTTGTAGGTGTTTTCCTCATGATCCTAGAGATAAAATATCATCTCCTTTCAATGTTTAAACTACTAAACAAATATTTAAACAGACAGACAACAACATGCAGAACCCGTGGCACGGTCTGATAGAATGGCAGGTGGAAAACACATGCATCGAACAAGGTTGTGGCAAGTCTTGTACTCAAAGGGTTCCTCATGTGCTTAACCAACACTTCACAAACTCCATTAGCATGGTGCAACTTTTGCAATCCTTTTTTTTAAACAATTAATTAATAGGTGCATCACTATAGCCCACATAGATGATTTTACACACAACAGGGAGTTTCATAATCCAACTTTCTAGAAATATTATATATTTTCTGAGTTATTTGCCGGATAATCCACAGTGATATTATATATTTTCTGAGTTATTTGCCAGATAATCCACAGTTGATGTCATATTTATCCTTTTATCCTCGATGTTTCGAATCTATATCTGAATAGAGATTCATCATCAAAATTAATCGTCAATTGATAGTTTATTGATCTCGGTCAATTAATAATTAATATGCAGGACGTTTTAAGATTTAATCTAGATCGACTGTCTAAAAAAACCTAATTTCAGTGATATTATATATTGTTTCTCTTGTTTTTCCATCAAACCCTGGGCTTAGCAACAGCCATGATTCCTATGTGGAGCTGTCACGACCCTTCTTCATACACACAATTGACAAACGACATTTCAAACGATGGGAGATCCTCGGAAGCAAACATGGAGCATGATCTGGATAATAGAGATCGCAGGAAAATGTGATCAAGTTGTTGCCTTATGCCAAAAATCAATCAATACAACTTCAAGCCCAGGGAGAAAGTCACCAGAGCTTCGTTTTATATGGAACACCAAAAGACTAATAAGAAGTCTTAGTCAGAGAGGAAATCTGATAAGTTCAATTTATTCAAGAATTGTTTAGAGTGTTAACCTTTGAAGAAACCGCACGTAGTTAAGAAATATGCCCAATACGTTTCTGCAACAAATTGAGGCTTGGCTCCAAATTTCTGAGTTAGTTTTCACAGAGTTTCTAGAGACTAAAGAGCAATTTTAATGTTCTTTGGAGACACAATCATTTTCTGCAAATTTGAAAGTTGAAAGTTCATAGAAGGAAATGTACATACAGTGAAATATGAAGCAAAGATAATGCATCCATTCTACACATAATTATTATTAAAATGTGCATTTTCGTTGATCTGAATTTACACTGAAAAGATAAATAGAATACCCATTGCTTTCTTACTATGGATGGCTAAGTCCATTCCTTAGCATTTTAATACACAGTGATACATCAACTCAGGACGTGAACAATGTTAATGAGCGGTAGGGAATCGATGGCATCCTGGACAGAGGTGAAATCCCAGACACCATCGACGGGTTCTACGACGAGGGGATGAACTTATTTTTTGCTGGCCTGAAACGAGCTGAGCACTCGACATTTCCCATCTGCCTAAGACATTCAATGAAATCAGATTCTTTTTTCAGTCACCGAGAGCGCTTCGGCGACAGGCGGGAGACCGGATGCTTCTCGTTTTTTTTTATTCTTAGTGAAAAGGCACCCACCTAGGTATTTATATGGGGCCCTCATTGTATTCAATCATTATCTATCAATCTCATACATTTTTTATTGAATATATTATTTAATCCATATGGATTGTTTTATATTCTTCTAAATATTTCATATATTTTTTCTATGAGCCTGATTCGTTTGCCGCAATAGGTTTTATTCTTCCATAAGTTTGACCAGACCTTGTCGTTTGATAATCTTGCTAGGCTTTATTAGCATGCCACATTGGATCTTGGTAATCCACTTCCCTCTCTTTCCATCAACATCTAGTTAGCACATAATATCATTGACTAAAATGTGAGATACATAAGAAATTACTTGGGCCTGCAACACATATTCCCTAAATGATTTTAGGGATTTGACCAAGGTATAAGCTTGTTTCTCCATAATGTTGTACTTTATCTAAAAATCTATGAGGGCATTTATGAAGAAGGAAATGGGATATTCATAGCCTTCATTATTCTTTTGTAACTAGACAACAATTGTGGTGTGTTGAAAAGAAAAGGGGAAGATCATGAAATATTTGTTGTAATCATGGTTGGTCAACATAGGGACTTCCCCTAGAGATTTGTTTATTGCTACAAAAGACCCTTTGGCTATGTCATACCACTTGTTCTCACTATCCTTTTTGAACATCCCATTCATGTCTTTGGTGAGATCAACAAAGTGAGGAATAAACCTCCAAAGGAAGTTGATTTTCTCAAAAAAGGATTGTATGGCCTTTTTGTGCTTTGGAAATGAGATAATATTTATATCCTCTAACATTTATGGATTGATATTCACACCTTAGAAAGACACAATGTGACCCAACAAATTTCTTTTCACCATTCCAAAGAAATACTTCTTTGGGTTGAGGGATATGTCAAATTTTTTACACCTCTCAAAACTAGTCTCAAATGACCAACATGGTCAAATAATTTCTTGGATAAAATAACCATATCATTTAGGTAAATCACAATTAAAAGGACCTTGATATCAACAAAGGCATAATCCATATCTCTATGAAAAGTGTTCCCAACATTCATTAATTCAAAAGGCATTTTTATGTAGGCAAAAGTGCCCCACAAAGTTGTGAATGTTGTCTTCAACATATCTTTTGAATCCAACTTGACTTGATTATATTGTGAGATACCATCCATCATGGAGATGCTCTAAGACCCTACCACTTGTTGTAACATCTAATCCATCTTGGGCAGGGGGAATTTGTCTTTAAAGGAAGCTTTATTCAAATTCTTGAAGTCCACACAAGGTCTTATCTCCCCATTCTTCTTCTTGATCGACACCAAATTTGGTACCCATGTAGA
Organism: Picea engelmannii; assembly: GCA_009831015.1. Lineage (NCBI taxonomy): Eukaryota > Viridiplantae > Streptophyta > Pinopsida > Pinales > Pinaceae > Picea > Picea engelmannii. The sequence continues at coordinate 459,126 of ML785329.1, forward strand.
GTACCTCATAGGTATGTTGATGTTGGCATCACATATATTTTTAACCTCTTTTTGTATAAGAGGGGGTAACAAGGGATTTGGATACCTTTTCTTTTTTGTAAATGGGTATTCAGTCTTTGTTAAGGGGATTTGGTGTTGAAAAATGGATGGATGATAGTTCTTCAAATATTCATATCTCCATGCACAAACGTCTTTCTTTAAACAACTTAACATAACCTTATTTTTCAGTAGGAAATAAAGTTTTTAACAATTTGACAAACTAAAGATATTCTATGGTGCCTATATTGTAGTCCTCTACTTTTGATAATTTTGGTTTGATAGAGGGCTTTAGAATCACATCATTTGAACCAAACAGTCTCTCTAAAGGCATTAGGCTTCTAGCGATAAATTTTGTTTTTAGTTCAATAACCCTCTATCACCCAATAATGTTAAGAACAATATGGTTAAATCACTAACATGCAACCAATCCACCTTCTTCTTCTTCTTCCTCTCCATCCAAATCAATATTTATGTTTGTGCACTCTTCCATCGTGTTCAAGAATATTTTGATTTGAGCATCATCCTCAAACACTTTCCATCTCTTAATATTCTTAGGAATAACATGTATGTGCTTAACCTTGATGAATAAGGTAGGTGATAAATATTTGGAGGGGTGAAGTCAACACTACAATCTAGCCAAGTGATGTACCATGTGATTGGCTTCACTTGGGACAACAATGATGTTTACAAAATCAAATAAATTTGAAAACATGTCCCAGAGTTCATGCTTGTATTTCCTTAGCCTTGGAGCCTGGTCTAGCATGCCTCCTTAACTTGGTTCACTACCAAGTTTGAATCCAAAAAAACTTTGAGGAGTGTTATTTCCATTTTTCTATTTATATCCAGTCCCAAAATAAGAGCTTCATATTTTACCACATTGTTTGTGAATTCCATGTCTAGCTTGAACCCATATGGGAATTCCTTGCTTGTTGGAGAAATGAAGAGGACCCCTACTCCATTTCCATTTCCATTGCATGCTCCATCAAACCCAAAATTCTAGAAGCATGGAGGATCAAACTTTTCTTCTTCAAATATCATATTCTCACATCCTTTTATAGGGGTTACCTCATAGGTGAGGAGGAAATTTCCAATGTTATAAGACGTGTAGGAAGGGAAATTTGAGGAGTTTTTTGGATCAGAAAAAGGATAGGTCATCTTGGGCTCTCTGTATAGGCACCTAATTTCTCCTCCAAATATAAGTATGATATAAGAAGATAATTCAAAATGGATACTACCCCTATAGAGGTACCCTAGTTCCTTCATAATAGCATGCCATATGTAGGTGAGACATCATCAATTACTGCATCCATCATGACAAAATTTCTTGGGATCTAAAGCATCCTTGCCACAAGGTATTTGATCATTCCCAAACATTGGACCCTCTTTGGTCAAAGGAATAAAGATCCTTGTAAGTCCTAGTGATCATGTATAATCCCAAATTTTCCATAATATCTAGGGGAATCAAGGAATGTTAAGCTCTAGAATCATAAAGGCATTTATGGATATGAGGGTTTTGGAGCTCCAAAGTTATGTAAAAAGATGGAGTAGGCTCATATCTTCCATTTGGCATATTTCCTAGCACAATCTTAGGGGAATCATCTTAAAGTTTGACTAGGTCAACATGGAGAGAGATATATCATCTTGGATGACCATCATTTTTGTAGGTTAGCTTGTATTTTTATTCTGAGAGGCTCGAGTTTGGAAAGTCTGATAGTTTGATTCTGTGAGTAGGAATTTTGACAACTTTAGATAGAGGAATGAAAATTTTAATTTGATTCAATTTATGCATTATATCAAAGGTAGGGAGATGCATAGAGGCAACATCTAGGGATTCGGTTGTAGCATTAGGCTTGGCCAAGATAGGACTTAATTGAGGATCTATATGGGTCTTCCCATGAGTTGCAATAGCTTGGGTTCCACTAGATTGTGAGGTCTCTCAAGATTCTTATACAATAGGTATGTTGGATTACTGAGAGGGGGGGTGAATCAATAATAGAGAAATTTAGTCCCTTTTAACCATATAATGCAAGTGTTATATCAATGTAGCATTATCATCCAATAATTGCAGAGTAAATAAACAATGAACAAATGATCAATCATACACATACACAGTACACTAGTGTTTTTACGTGGAAACCCAAAGCGGGAGAAAACCACATAATGTTTTTTCTTATATGTCTTGAAGAATTAAATTCATTGGAAGCACCAAATTCCTTTGTTTTCTAGCTGCAAATGGAAGGAGGCTCCAACCTCCTAGTTTCTCAGGCTACAACCCGAGGGAAGCTCTAACTCCCCAATTCTCTGTATACAACCAGAAAGAGGCTAGAACCCCCTAAGTTCTCCGACTACAACTGGAAGGTGGCTACAACCACTATCCTTGCCCTATCCAACTGCCCTAAAATATAAATGCCAAATGTAGACAACCTATCACTATCACTGAATCAACCACTGCCACTGTCAACCTGTCACTGTCAATCTATACCAATAACCTATAACAACCTGCACCAAACAACTTGTACCAATAACCTGAACCAACATGTACCATGCATCAACCTTGACTCATCAAGATGTACTAACATCATCAACTATACGCCTCATGTATGTGCCAACTCATCAACTATACACTTCATGTATGTGCCAACTCATCAACTACTTGTCTCAACCATGTACCCAACATGTACCTCAACCATATGCCAAAGACATACACCAATATAACCATCAAAATTTATCTAACAATTCATCACTCTATCCATAAACCAAATACCATAAACCCTTATATCAAACCATGTGCCACAACCTCACTGTTATGTATCCTCAAGCTAAACCAACAACTTCAGAAACACACCACAGCCAAAAAACCAATACCCATATGCCAAATACCAACAACAAAATACCAATTGTATCCCTCAACAAATCTGATATATGCAACAATAATGAACATCCAATACCATCTCAAGAGCTAAACCCTAGCTCACAAAAGATACCTCAAACAAGATGTGCCATATCTCTCATAAATAGATCCCAACCATGTTGTTGCCGTGATTTTTCTGGTGCACATTTTCTACCGTGATTTTTCTATCACACTTTTTCTGCCATGATTTTTCTGCCGCAATTTTTCTATCGCACTTTTTCTGCCATGATTTTTCTGCCGCAATTTTTCTGTTGCACTTTTTCTGCTACATTTTTCGTACCACACTTTTTCTGCCGCACTTTTCCTGCCACACTTTTCTCTATCAATAATACCTGCCCAAATAACCTTTCACAAAATAGTTATTCAATGATATTCAATAGGTTCAAGTGTGATTAAATGAGAGAGAGTTGCCTCTTATTTATACTTTCATGTAGCATCCCACTTTCCTTATTTTAGGGAGTTCTCCATTAACTTATTATTGAAATAATTTATTTTGCAAACACTTTGACTACTTTGACCTTTTGGGGCTTCTAGATGATTCATGAGAGTTCTCCAACTTCACATGGCCATAACTCTCTAACCATGAGAAGTTATGTGACGTTCCACATACCACCAGAAATGGCATGACATGTACTATCCATCTAGAATAGTCTTACCTACAAATGTATAAAAAAACATACCATTATACATCAAACAAACATGGGTCCATTACCCAAACCATTTTTCTACCAGACTTTCTTCAAGGGTTGACATCAATGACAACCAACCCAATTAATCAACAATATCCCCCTTTGGCATTGATGGCAACACTTTGATGCAATACTGAATTCATGTCATGCAATACTAAAGTCATATCACTTATGCTACCCCTGTGACCATCGCTCCCACTGGAACCATGCCTCTGTGTTCTACATCTGATAAATCTCTCTCCCTTTGTCATCAATGGAAAACATGTCTTACCATCTGGGGCTACTCCCCCTAACTGAACTGTCCTTGGGGATACTCCCCCTGAATGAACTCTTCCTAAAACTAATCTCCCGACCAAAACTGTCCTCTTTATGGTGCTTCCTTGTGTAAATCTAATCATATAAGATAAGCATTCAAAAGCATTCATTTTGGAGTATAAATTACTCTGAGTCTCTGGCGAAGATACTCAAAGGCTTTTCGTGGAAGCAGTTTTGTAAAGATGTCTCCCACTTGTTCTTTTGTGCCCACATATTCAACTCTTATGTTCTTCTCTGCAGCCTATTCTCGTAGAAAGTGATACTTTATTGGAATGCGCTTCATCTTGGAGTGCATCATCGGGTTCTTTGAGATACCGATGGCGCTTGTATTATCACAATAGATTGAAACGGGCTCATCATACTCAACCTATATATCTGTCAAAGTTTGTTTCATCCATAGAACCTGTGTACATCATGTTATTTCTGCAATATACTATGCCTCAGTTGTAGATAAGGATATCGATGATTGTTTCTTGTTTAACCATGATACTAAACACTCACCCAAGTAGAACGTTGCTCCACTTGTGCTCCATCGATCATCAATGCAACCTGCCCAATTTGCATATGTGTACGAAATAAGTGATATATCCTTTCTTTTTGGATACCATAATCCAAACTCTTATGTTCCTTTGAGATATCTGAAAATCCTCTTCACTGCTAATACATGTGATTCCT
>ML785329.1:498397-508678 GCA_009831015.1 Picea engelmannii
GAGGGTTTCAAATTGTCTGATAACCCTGACTTAGTATGCAAGTTGAAGAAAGATTTATATGGTTTAAAACAAGCCCCTCGAGCCTGGTATCATAGACTGGATATGTATCTCAAAGACAAAGGGTTCAAGAGAGGAACAACTGATAGAAATATGTATATTAAGATAGAGGATAATGATTTGCTCATCGTACTGGTCTATGTAGATGACATCATCTTTGGATGTAATAAGGATTCACTGGTACAATGGTTTGCTTCTGCCATGGAGCCTGAATTTGAAATGTCTATGATAGGAGAAATGCCATTTTTCCTTGGTCTGCAAATTACTCAGAGGCCTGATGGAATCTTCATTTCTCAAGGAAAATATTTAGAGAAATGCTGAAAAGGTTTCAAATGGAAGATTCTAAACCTGTGGGTACACCTATGGTAACTGGATGTAAATTAAGTAAGGATGATGATTCACCTGATGTTGATCAAAGTTCATATCGATCAATGATAGGAAGCCTACTATACATCACAGCATCTCTCCCAGACATAATGCATGCTATAGGAATGGTAGGAAGATATCAGGCTGCACCTAAACAGAGTCATTTGCAAGCTATCAAAAGGATATTCAAGTACTTAAAAGAAACAATGACTTATGGTCTGTGGTATCCAAGAAATCAAAGTCTTCAGTTGACTTCTTATTCAGATGCAAATTGGGTAAATTGTGTTGATGAGAGAAAAAGCACTAGTGGAGGAGCATTCTTCTTGGGTAACTCCTTAGTAGCCTGGCTTAGTAAAAATCAAGGTTCCATTTCTTTATCAACCACATAGGAAAAGTACATTGCTGCTGCTACCTGTTGCACACAGGTATTATGGATGATTCAGACACTTGCAGACTTAGAGGTAAAATATACTGCACCGATCCTAATTCATTGTGATAACACAAGTGCCATCAGTGTGTCTAAAAATCCTGTCCTCCACTCCAAGACAAAACATATTCCCATAAAATATCATTTTCTGAGAGAGCAGGTCACCAATCAGATTGTTCAGGTTCATTACATTCCCACTACAGAACAAATTGTAGACATATTTACTAAGCCCCTAGCCAAGACACCATTTGAATATCTCAGACAGAAGCTAGGTGTCATTTCGTTTCACACCTAAAAATTCCATCTTGTTAGGGGGAGTTTTGCATTGTTTGAAAATCTAATTCCTCCTAAAATTACTGCAATAGCTCAGGGGGAGCATGTCTCTTCTTTGACATTGATGTCAAAGGGGGAGAAAATAATTTGGGTGCCTTAGTTGCCATAAATGCCAAAGGGGGAGATTGTTGGAAAATGTTTAACAAGTAGAGTATGCTTGTCATTGATGGCAAGTACAACAGTGAAGATGGCAGGATCAGAGTGTGCATTGATGGAAAAAAAGGAACAACGTAAGCTCAAGAGGAATTAGCGCAGAGTCAAATGCAGTGCGTAGGTGTGCACCAGGGATGAGGTTAACTCATGACTAAAGATCAAGGGATATAACGTACTTAGGATAACAGGCGGATCAAAGGTCAAGGCCTTTGACACTTAGAAATTCTTCCAAGTAAGAAGAATGGGTAAGCTTGGAGGAGAGGCGTCGGTGATCGTTGGATCCCATCCCGAATTCCCGATGACCGTCAGATCTCAATGTAGACAAGAGGAGCACGCAGATATGGAGGACAAATCTCGGGCATTAGATCCGAGCACAGGGTCCGACCACCGTTGGATCGAAGAAAACCTGCACGCTCTTTAAAAGTGCAAGGAGTAGAGGGCTCACAAATCCCGAAAGTAGGAGGACCGTCCATCTCAGGGGGTTATGTGGACCGTTGATCCGACTCTCTATCAGAGTTTCGAGGATCGCGTGTTGGAAATGTCAAAGAAACAATGCAACAGGAATCCCAATTTCACGATATGAAAAATCGTGACGTAATCTGAGCCGTCAAATCAAGATCACATCTGAACCGTTGATCCGACTCCCTGTCGGAATTTCAGGGATCGAGAGTTGGACATATCAAAGACTATTGACATCAAAAATCCTGATATCGCGATATGTGAAATCACGATGTAATCCGAGCCATCAGATTAAGGTTGAATCTAGACCGTTGATTCCAATCCTTGTCAGAGTTTCAGGGATCAAGAGTTGGACATGTCAAATATTATTGACATCAGGAACCCCGAAATCGCGATGTGTGAAATCTCGATTGAATATGAACCGTCAGATCAAGATGTGATCTAGACCGTCGACCCGACTCATGTCAGCAGACCATGACAACTAGGAACACGTGGCACAACTAGGTAATGACAAGTGTCAGGATGATTCAACACTTCAGGAACATGTAAGTCACGAATCAGAGTGACACGTGGCAGTAATCAACACGTGTCAATCCATGTGTGATGTCAGCAGGATTACTCCACTTTGGAGTTTCGAAAATCGGGAGATAGAGATGACAAGAACTCCTACCACAGGAGTCACGAAATCGCGAAAGCGCCTTATGCATAAGGTTGTGGTCACAGCCCTTGGTCACATCAATGAGAGATGAACATATGTCAGAGGACAAGGAGGATCTAAAGGGAATGAGCCTTGGCACACGGTCAGGTGGGGAGGAGAACGATACAAAAGGTGACATGACAGGAATGGGGCCCTTCCTCGATACCCCACCATTCCGGACCCCCCCCCCACGTATTAAAGGCATAAAGGAAAGGGGGGTCCGGAATCGCTTGAGCGTCGTTGATCTAGGTGCTTTAATCCTGAACGCTCGAGAGATGCGTGCCCAATTCTGGACCCCCCCCCCCTCCGCTTAAAGATAGAATGGCAAGGGGGCTCCAAAATTGAATCCCGACCGTAGATCTGGGAGCACAGATTCTGGCCATCCAGATTTTCTCGCTGCATATCCAACGGTGCAGATGAATGTGAACAAGATTGGAGGGCGACTATAGCACGACATAGTAGAACTTCCAGAAACTAGTGATGACGTCTACTAGAGAATTCTAAGAGACCTCTGTGTGATCGCCAGAGGAGATGAAGAGTCTCCAAGCTTCGTCTAGTAAAGGAAGACTATTCTTAGAAGGGATTGACAGATGGATGGGCATTGAGGCCTGTAACTGAAACAAAGAAGGTGAGCTCAACTTTCACAGAGAAGACGAAGAGTCTCAACTGCTAGAGAGGCTGAGGAATCTCAATATAACATACAGTGATGCTGGACACGCGGGGCGAACCACCAGAGAAGCTGAAGAGTCATGATGATGATCAGACAGAGCACTCGAGAGGTGGAGGATAACGATGCAGAGTCAACATGCAGAGGCATTGAAAACATTGCATGCACAAGGTGCACAGAAGCTATAAATACATGATACAGAGAAGAGATGGGGTTGCCGTGTTTATTGGAGTTTTCTATGGTTGTTGTTGGTGAAGGTGATTCATATGTGAAGAAGGAGGAGAGTGCGGCAGCTGAATAGCACAGAAGAGGAACTGTGCAGTGAATGGACATGGCACATAGAGCATAAAAAGTGGAAGAATAGACAGCGCAAGTGAAGTGTGCAGAAAGGCAATGAGGTGGACAGAGCAACGAAATGCAGCAGAACAGTGATAATTCTGGTAAGCCATTGTTGAACATCATATCACTGTAATAAGTTTCAGTAGAAAAGATTTATATTTCAGGGTGGTTGGGAGGAGCTAGGGAGGACTGGTGTCCTCAAAGGTTCAAGTGGGTGCTTGAACATAGGGAGTTTGTGCTTCCTTCTAGTTGGTGCTAGAGAAACCAGGGAGTTGGTGCTTCCTTCTAGTTGGTGCTAGAGAAACCAGGGAGTTGGTGGTTCCTTCTAGTGGGTGCTAGAGAAAACAAAGAGTTGGTGCTCTCGGCAAGTTGTAGCTTTCAAAACTGAGGTTGTTGCCTCATTATGAGTTGGTGCTCATATGTATGATACTGTACAGAATGTAATTTTTACTTATCATATAAAGAAATAGAGGTTTTTATCCTGCATGGGTTTCCTCGAGAAATATCTGTCTCTGTGTTTCTCATATATGTGAATGATGTTGAAAGTGCCATTGTTTATTTCCCTGCATTATTGTGATCAGCATTCAGTATCTCAACAAAGAGGCTAAAAGAACCATAATTGTTTAAGAATGGTAACAACTGATTCACCCCCCCTCTCAGTTTTCCAACAGTTGCATAGTTGCATATAGGTTTTTAGGGAAAGAACATAAGGCACGTTGCATAGTTGCATATAGTTGCATACGAAATTGTTGCAATATAGTTTCATATATTTTCATAAGTTGCAATATAGTTGCATATAGTTGCATAAGATGCAATATAGTTGCATAAGATGCAATATAGTTGCATAAGATGCAATATAGTTGCATAATATGCAATATAGTTGCATATAGTTGCATAAGATGCAATATAGTTGCATTTGACCACTCACCAGTATTTGAGAATATAGTTGCAATATAGTTGCATTTGGAACCATTGGTATGTTTTCATAATAAGAATAGGTCTCAAGGTGTGTACCATGACTAGAGAGGAAAAAAAGGGCCTAAGGTCCTAAACATATTTTCTTTGGCTCATTGGACATTAACAAGGCCTCAAACCACCACATTTATACTATTTAATATACTATGGTGCTTGGGTGGGATATGGGTGTCATTCACAATTTCTTCACACCATGTATGGAACTTAGGTCTTGTCCATGGTCAGGGAAAGAACATAAGGCTTTTAGGTCCTATTTTCATATAGTTGCATATATGTTTTTAGGGAAAGAACATAAGGCATGTTGCATAGTTGCATATAGTTGCATATAGTTTCATACGAAATTGTTGCAATATAGTTGCATAAGTTGCATATAGGAACACTATGCAAATAATTTTCTTTGTCCCTTGAAACAAAAATTGAATTCCTTGGAGAAAGTAGAGAACCCATATGTTGGGGTCTTCCATGTCTTTAAAAATTTCAAGGAGGGAGGATCCATGGAAAGCCAAGAGAAATATGTGATAAGACTTGTTTATGTGCAGGCCAAACTCAATGGTTGTGATGGTGGATAGTGGGTCCAATCATCACTTCATAAGGGAGGATACTATGCAAATACTTAGGTTGAAACCCGAGCCAATGTAGAAAACCTTCAAAGATGTCAACTCAATCATAGAGAGCATTGTTGGTGTAACCAATGACGTCTCATTGAAACTTGGAGATTGGAGCATATTTACAAGTTTCATCATTTTTCCCATGGACAATTTTTAGGTTGTGTTGGGGCAAGAGTTCATGAGAAGGGAAAAGGAAATGCCTATTCTGAACTTGGACCATTTAGCCATGTTCTCAGTCTAGAATTTGTGTTTGGTTCCTACCATGAGGAAGGAGGCACATCGATGTCTTATTTACAGTTGATTGTTGAGAAAAATCAAAGAAGACAACCTTGTGGGGATGAACATGGAAGATGTGGGGTGATAGTTGGATTACCTAATGAAGTAAATGAATAAATTTTAGTGTCGATGGAAGGAAGGCTTGTCGATGTTGAATACATGGTGGGATATTTCAATAAGGTAGTGGATGGATTGGCAGATGTTTGTTTGAACAAGTTTAAATTCACGCAACAAGGATCAAAAGATGTCACATAACACAAAAGTATGGTGACAACCATCTTCCTTCACCTTCACACTAGATTGCAACACATTATCTCATGTCATGATGTGGGAAGTGAAGCCTTTGGGTGCCTTGAAGAAGGTGCCTTAATAAAGTTAAAGGCTACTGAGAATGTAGTTGGGTGACTTGAAAGGTTGTCGACGGAGTGTGGACTTTGTCATGGAATAAAGGAAGAGTTGTGGGATTGACTAGATTGTAGAAATAAAGGGGTGTTTGAGCATGAATATGTGAGTTCTTGTGGCCGAAGAACAATGTTTGGACTAGCTACCCAACTAGACAAAGTCATGAGGGGATTCAACACAAAAAATCATGAATGAACAAGTAAAATTATGGATGCAACAATAAGTCAACAAGATGTGACACTTCATGGATCTTCCTAGGGGAGGGTTGTTTTGGAAACCATTGTAGGAGACAATAGTTTCTAGGTTGGAGATGAGATCTGAAAGTATATTTAGATGCACCATGGAGATCTTGTTCAATGTATGTTTCCAAGGATGGAAATAGATTGGAGTGGGGGAGGTTGTAAATCCCTCTACGACACCCACCAAGAATAGGTTCTCCTTAGGAAGAATTGGGGGCAATTTGGTCGATGAACACAAGGAGGGATATGAAACATTGGGTGCATGATAGTCTTATAGGTGTCGGAAGGAGCGCCTTCGATACACACCTAGAGAATGCAGACCTGATGGAAATTCACCACACACCTCACAATGGATGAAAAATACTTGTGTTACATGAGAACATGGGTGGAGTGGCTTGGGCACGACTACACAAGGAGTGGAACCATCTTCCCTTGGTGACATTGGTGAATTAAGGGGATCATCTCGACCTCCCTCTACACCAATGATGATTTGGAGTTGGATGACATAATGGGAGGAAACAAAAGGAACACACCAACTAGAGAATGAACACACATATAAAGGACTAAGTAGCAAAGGAAGTGGAACTCAAGGATCATGAAGAAGATATCAAGGAGCATGAGTTGGTCAATAGAAAAGTGAATCAAATAAACAAGGGAGAGTTCAGTGAGAAAAATTGTAAGTCAGTGGAGGGAGCACCATGGGGTGAACCAAAGTCTTTTAGTGACTTGGGAAAGTGACTCTTGAGAAGAGGAGAAATGGAACAAGTTTGTGGTTGGCACATGTTGGGTGGACTATAGGATTGCAAAGAGTGTTACGATGGTGAAATCTATTAGGGTGGATTTGTGCAACCGGGAAGAGTGTGAAAATTGGATCATTTTGGTGGATTTCTCAATTTATTCAAGACCGAGGCTGGACCAACCCCTAATATGTTGTTGTAGCAACTTACTGAGATAGGAAGGAATGAGAATGAAACTGTCAGAGAGTTTAACACTAGATTTGAGAAGTTGCTTCAACGAATTCCTAGCAATAGTTTCCTCGAAAGAGATCATCTTATTTTCCTTGGTACCAAGGCCTTCCCAGGACATTGGTATGCTTTAAATAATAATAATGGCTATTTGTACACCATATGGGCACCATTCACAGGTTTTATGCATCATAGTTGGCTCTCAATGCCTCTAAGAAAAAACTTAGAGCCATTAGGAGGATATAGTTGCATTCATAAGTTGCATTAGGAGGATATAGGTCACACATTCATAAGTCACATATAGTTGCATATAGTTGCATAAGTCGCATATACTAGTTGCATAGTTGCATAAGTTGCATATTAGATGCATAGTTGCATAAGTTGCATATTAGATGCATAGTTGCATAAGTTGCATTGTTGCATGTTGCATAAAGTTCCGTAAAGTTGCATAAGTTGCATTGTTGCATAAAGTTGCATGTTGCGTAAAATTTCATAAATTTGCGTAAAGTTGCATAAATTTGCATGTTGCGTAAAGTTGCGTAAAGTTGCGTAAAGTTGCATAAGTTTCATTAATGTTGCATAAAGTTGCATGTTGCACAAAGGTGCCTAAAGTTGCATAAGTTCCATAAAGTTGCCCTAAATAAATCTTCTTGATCTTAATTTATTCACGACCGAGGCTGGACCAACCCCTAATATGTTGTTGCAACAACTTACTGAGGTAGGAAGGAATGGGAATGAAACTGTTAGAGAGTTTAACACTAGATTTGAGAAGTTGCTTCAACGAATTCCTAGCAATATTTGCCCCGAAAGAGATCATATTATTTTCCTTTATACCAAGGCCTTCCCAGGAAATTGGTATGCTTTAAATAATAATAATGGCTATTTGGACACCATATGGGCACCATTCACAGGTTTTGTGCATCATAGTTGGCTCTCAAGGCCTCTAAGAATGAACTTAGAGCCATTAGGAGGATATAGTTGCATTCATAAGTTTCATTAGGAGGATATAGGTCACACATTCATAAGTTGCATATAGTTGCATAAGTCGCATATACTAGTTGCATAGTTGCATAAGATGCATATTAGAGTTATTTCTGCCACTCCAGTTAGAAAACCCATAAAGGGAATAGGATCCAAAGAAATATAATGGAGAATATAGTATTTGTAAGATATGTGTGTGTGTGTGTGTGAATGCACACCTGTCGCACTATGGTCTAGAGGCAATTCAAAGCAGTTTCCATAACGATGACCCAAGTTCAATTCATGGTGACCTCCCTCCACACGTAGATGCATGTTGCCTCTTTTTTGTAGCAACATATAGCCACAATTATGTTAGAAACCTAACCATCATTGATGTAGAGGGTTTTGTCTTATCATGAAAACCTCTCCTTGATAATAAATAACAGTGGAGAACCCACATTGCTACCATGCAATATATTGGAGAACATAGAAGCCCTGAGGGTTAGCTCAAGCATTCATGAGCCAAACATGAGATCTCTCCCCCAAAGTGCATTTGTAAATATCTACAAATGTGATCAAATTTAAAGCTTCCATATCATTATCTCTTACTTCTATCAAGAGAATTGTCTTAGGAGAGTTTTTGTCAATTGAGCAATCGATAGATCTCTTTTAACCAAAGTGAAATATCTTAACATAGTCCTCTAATGATTTGTCCTTTCTAAGTGATTTGGAATAGTTAATATCTTGAGTCTCCATATTTTCAATATTTAGTGTATTTCTCTATAAAAAGATTCTTCATAGTTTCCCATGTCTAAATATTATGTATATCTAGACCTATGAACCATTTGAGGGATATTTCCTTCAAAGTAGAGGGGGAAATTCTCAGCTGGGCATAATTATTATATTCATAAGTGTTTCAAAGGGATTCAAATTCAAGGATAAAAGTTTCTAGGACCTCAGTGATCATTATATGAAATTGGGGAAGAGCTGCTAGATTTATTTTTTCATTCTTACTTGTTTCCCTATCCCCAAATTCTTCGACACTTTCTTCAAATATTTGTTTTGGACTATATTCAATGGTTATTAACTTACACTACTTCCATGGGGATTTTTTCTTCTCATGGCACAATCAAGGGGATTGTTCATGTGTGAGTTGTAAAGAATTATGGTTAGGGCTCTTCAATTTTGAAACTGATTATGAGCCTAGTGATAAGGGTACTATTGGAGCATTTTAAAAGGATGACTTAGCATTTCATCAAGCATTCTATCAAGCATTTCATCAAAAATTCTATCAAGCATTTCTATCAATATTTTCATCTAACAATTAGCATGCACACTCAAGAGATAGGAGAAAGAAGTCAAACCATTTCCTCTGGCCGTGTGCCCTCCTCTGGTGCAAAACTGTGTGCCCTCCTCCTTTGCAAATCCGTGTGCCCTCCTCCTTTGCAAATCTATGTGCCCTCCTCTACAAATCCATCTTCCCTAGCCTCCTCCCGTGCGCCTCTCCCTCCTTCTCATCCTTCTCCCCCTTCCACTCTGTGTGCACCCAACCATGCCCTAGCCTCCTCCCATGCACATCTCCCTGCTTCTCCTCCTTCTCCCGTCCTCCTCTCCATTCCGTGCTCCAAATTCGTCATCCTCTCCCTCCCTTCCGACCTACTCCAAATCCGTGGATTGTGGTGGTGAGTGTTCCAAATATGCGCGTGGGTGTATCTTCTCCAAATTCGTGGACTGTGGTGGTGAGTGTTCCAAATATGCATGCGGGTGTATAGACGTGGCTACGATTTCATGAAATGTGTTTTGTTTTGTTTGAATTTTGTTTTATTTTCATTTATTTTTATGTTGTTTAATTTTTGTTTTTATTTTTTATTTTTTATATTATATATATAATATATATAATATATATATATTATATAATATATAATATATAATATATATATTATATATATTATATATATAACATATTATATATAGGCCTAGGTTTGTAGGTGATGGGATTATTGGGATACATGTTCATTGGATTAGTGGATAAGTGAAAGTAGTGTTTATGAGGGAGTGGGATAGGTATTGGTGAGTTAATAAAGTTAGTATTAGTCTATATAGTAAATATAGTCAATATAGTTAAGAGAGATTAACCATGGTCAATAATGGTCAACCATGGTCAACAATTATCCATATGGTCAATGAAGGTGGAGGGTTAATGAGTTAATGGCATTATTGGGCTAGTAGGTTTCTGGGTGATGGAGTTATCAAACTATGTGGTCAATGGATTAGTAGATAAAATAGAGTGTAATGTTTGTGCTTGAGTATAAGGCTAGGGGTTGTTGGGTCAATGTGATTAATATGGTGAAAAATGAC